>RJWT010035455.1:0-13460 GCA_004365215.1 Cuniculus paca | reverse complement strand
GCCCCGCCTCCCCGCTCCTCCCCCGCCCAGGCGATGAGGTAATCGCGCCGCCGAGAGGCAGCGCAGCCGGTGCCCAGCCGGTCGGTCCCGCGCCCCTGCCCGGCGCCGCCGCCCCCTGCCCGCCGCCCGCCGCCGGCCGCGCCATGGCCGAGCGCTGCAGCCTGTGGAGCGCGCTGTCCGCCGCCGCCTGCTGCTTCTACCGCGGCTCCTTCGTGCAGGTGCAGGTGAGGCGGCCGAACCCTGCGACCCTGCGACCCTGCCGGCTCGGGGACCCGGACGCCGCCGCCGCCGCGCTCGCTCTCTCGGGCCCGGGAGCCGCAGCCCCGCGCCGCGGCCGAGGTCCGGCAGGACTGCGGCGGGAGGGGGCGGGGTCGCCGGCCTCACCTCGGGGCGCCCGGGGTGCGGGTGCGGGCGCTCCGCGGTTCCGGGCTGCGGGCGGAGCGCGGCGGGGCTCGGGCACCAGGGGCTCGCGCGTCCTCCTGCCTGCACCCGGGCCCGCGCCGCTGACCCCTGCCCCCCGGCTCCCCATTGTACCGGGGGCGCTGGGCTGGGGTCCGAGGTGGGGGGCAGGACGCCGGGGGCTGCCGCGGGTGCCCAGGCTGGGGCCGGCGCGCCCGCCACCTCCTGCCCCCGAGGTGGCTCGGGCGTGCTCGGGGTGCGGGTCCGCAGCCCAGCTGGCGGGCAGCGCAGGGGCGGCCGCGGCGGCGAGAGGGTTAAACGGAAAGGGGTGGAGGGGAGGCCCCGGACCCCGCCTCTCTGCGGAGCATCCTCGGGGACGCCTCAGCCCGGGGTCGGGGACCCGCGGGAGCCCGAGGGGGGCGGCCGGGCGAGGGCTGCTAGGAAGGGGCTAAGACCCTGACCCGGGGTCTCCGCGCTCTGCCTCCCGCGCCCCCCAGGAGACGCCGGGCGCGTCACCCCCGCGCTGCCCCGGGCTCACACACGCTCCGAGCCCGCCTGAATGACGGCCGCGCCGCCGGGAGCGCAGCATCCGCACCGGCCAATCAGGCGCGCGCAGGCCGGCAGCGGTGAGATCATCTCTAGCCAATAGCAGCGCGCCGAGAGCAGGGATGCTGCATTCGCATCCCCCCCAACTCTCAGAAGCTGGGGACCCCCAGTTTTGGGGGGTGAGGAGAAGACCACAGGTCCCCTGTGGGTGCCCCCCCTAAGGCGTGTGGAGTACCAAGTCGATCCCTCCCAAACTCTGCCACCACTAGGGTGGGCTGGAAAGAGGAGCCCGGTGTGCCGCTCCCTTTGGGCCATTAGGCTACCCAGGCCCAGAGACGGGGAGTGACTGGCTGAAGGTCACACAGTGGCAGAGTCTTGGTGCCAGGTTCGCTGGCACCCGGCTCCCTCTCCCTCTGTGCCCGCTGGTCCCACCGGCCCCAGCTGTGGACCTGGGGGAGTCCAGGTAGACGCTCTTTGTCAGGGAGGACCCCAGAAGGCTGGCTGCTGGTTCCCCTTCACCCTGCACCTCCTGCCTCTCCCTCTGCAGGTCCGGTGTGGTATAAGGGAGACCTAGGCCTGCTTGAGAGGGAGGGGGCCAGGGACCCCCAAGAATAGGCACCCTTGGAAAAGCGTGAGGGTTCGTAAAGGCTGAATCTCGGCTCAGCCCCGGCCTCTCTGCCCCTCCCCGGTGCCAGCTTCTGCTGGGCACCTGTGTGAGCCGCCCACGCCACTGTCTGTCCCCAGAGCCCTGCAGGCCCCTCGAAGGCCGGGTTTTCATGGGTGCACCGCAAAACTGGTCCCCTGGCCTTGCCACTGCAACAGCGCCCCATCGTTTTCCCAGGGGCTTAACCTGGCCCCTGGCCCCTTCTCACACTCCATCACAGCCCTCCAAACGTGCCTTTCTGTCCCTCACCCCGCTCTGCCATTGCCCAGGACACCAGGCACTCTGCAGCCTTCGAACCTGTCCCACCCCAGGGCCATTCTGCTGGGCTCTACTGTGGCTTCTAGGTGACCCTCAGCCCTCTAGGGCAGCCTTGAAGCCTGGCCACTCCTGCCTTTGCCACCCTTGGCTGTGCCCGAAGGGCTCCAATTTTACCACTCTAGTCCCTGCCTCCGCCCCGCCCACACCTCTTTCTGCCCGGCTCCTGCAGGGCCCTCAGCCTCAGGCAGGCGACAGGGCCTCCTCTGGGAAGGCACTCGACTCCGCCCCCATGGGGTGGGGGTCTCACAGTGCACCTCTGAACGTTCAGAAGACCCGGGATTGTGGGCTCCTGGATGGGCTCCCACCGGGGCAGAGGACCATTCTGGTCCCTTGGGGCCTCAGCAGCCACACAGCACCCAAGTGAAAGCGTGGGGTCAGAACTGGGGGTCCTGGTGTTGCTCAGGGAGCCCCAGGCACTGTGAGAGCAGAGGGCCCAGGAGAGAAGCTGAGGCGCTGAGGAGTAGGCGCAGGACCCCAGCTGGTGCTCTGGGGAGCAGGGGGTGTGGGGCGAGGCTCCCCTGTGCTGCTTCTCTCTCAGGGCCAGCTCTGGGGTCTGTCTGTCTGGGAGCAGCCATCTTTGGGGCTACGTTGTGCTCACAGTGACAAGATGCCTGTGTCCCCACAGGACATCCGTGAGGACAGAGCTAGGCCCTCCCACCCTGGCCAGCCAGTGGGGCAGGCGCTGTCACCGTGCCCATCTTACCGAGGAGAGAGTGGAGGCCCAACAATTCACGTGGCCCGCAGTGGCGGGGCTGGGCTGGGCTGGGCTCCGTGGTGACCTGTACCTAAGAGCAGGGACTCCCTTCCTCCTGGCCTCAGGGCTCCTGGGCTTGGGTGACCTCTGACGTCTGACCTCTGGCGTGTCCTTGGACAGGTGGAAGGGTAGCACCCTGGGGTTTATCTCAAGAGTGGCCTTGGGCTTCCTTGCTGGGCCACAGTTTCCCCATCTGACAAGGGTTACTTGATAGGCAAGGAGGAGGGACCTTGGGAATTGCAAATTAAGATGGCCCCGGGGCCCCTGTCCTTGCGGCTGGCTGCTTCCCCGTCCTTCTCTGCCCCGTCCGTCCAACTCTGCACTGGTCTTTGCGCAGCCTCCTCTCCCACGTACCCCTGTGGAAATCCCCTCTCCCCCAGCTTCAAGATCAGTTTGGCGTCCCCGGTGTCTAAGCCCCGCTGGCCGTCTCCTCCAGGAAGCCTTCCCAGCCCTCTCCACGCTGCCGGGTGGAGCGGTGGTCCTAAGAGCCACCGGCTCTCTGCCGCTGTCCAGCGCCGTGGTGCTGACCGCGGGCGGCCCCGAGGCTGCCTGTGCCTTGCCTCTTCCTCCAGCGCTTCCTTGTGGGCACGGCCCGGTTTCTGCATCACCGCGTCCACCCCGGCACCCAGTGCAGGACGAGGCATGCGGCGCGCATGGTTTAGCGGCTTTCATGGAGATGCCTCGCCTCAGCCGGGTCGGGAGGGAAGGCAGAGCGGCTCTGAGTCAGAGGCCAACGCTTGGCTGTCCCCCCAGTTCTCCAAGGAGAAGTACATCCTGGACTCCTCGCCGGAGAAGCTGCACAAGGAGCTGGAGGAGGAGCTCAAGCTTAGCAGCACCGACCTCCGCAGCCACGCATGGTACCACGGCCGCATCCCCCGCGAGGTGAGCGCCCCGCTGCCCACCAGCGGCTCCCCAGGCCCCGCAACACCCCACAGAGGGGCTCTGAGGGTGGCCGGGGAGCAGACTCAGTACCTGCCTCAGGGCCGTGGGGACACGCAGTGAGAGGAGCCAGGGGAAGTGCTTGACCCCACGTCTGGCCCGCACGTGCTGGACCAACGCTGGCTTTGCTGTCACTACTCCCACCCACGCCGGCCGCTCCTGCTCTGCCCATTCACACCGTAACTCCCAGCCAGGCACCAGAGCCTCTGGCTCTGGGTTTCTGTGTCCCTGGTCGCAGGCTTAGATGGCGGATGTCTGTGTCCACTGCCCCCTCATCCTGGTCTGGTCACAGTGTCTGTCCCCTGCTGATCCTGAGTCCCCAGGTCCCCGACCCTGGGTCGGGTCTCTTCCGTCCCCACCATGCCCACCCATACTGCCTGCAGGTCTCGGAGACCCTGGTGCAGCGCAACGGTGACTTCCTCATCCGGGACTCGCTCACCAGCCTGGGCGACTACGTGCTCACATGCCGCTGGCGCAACCAGGCCTTGCACTTCAAGATCAACAAGGTGGTGGTGAAGGCGGGCGAGAGCTACACCCACATCCAGTACCTGTTCGAGCAGGAGAGCTTCGACCACGTGCCCGCCCTGGTGCGTTACCACGTGGGCAGCCGCAAGGCCGTGTCGGAGCAGAGCGGTGCCATCATCTACTGCCCGGTCAACCGCACCTTCCCGCTGCGCTACCTCGAGGCCAGCTATGGCCTGGGCCCAGCCAGTGGCAAGGCCGCCAGCCCCGCCAGCCCCTCGGGGGCCAAGGGCAGCCACATGAAGCGGCGCAGTGTCACCATGACTGATGGGCTCACCGCCGACAAGGTCACCTGCGGCGACGGCTGCCCCACCAGGTCAGCTGGGACCCCATACGGGGCCTTGCAGTACATGGGGGTGTCCGTGATGAACGTGCTGGGGGAGGGACCCCAGCCCACAGAGCTGGTCACTCAGTGTGCAGGGGACATGGGAGCCTCGGGCTGGCTCTTTGGAGGTTGGGGATGGGTGCAGGACTTGTTAGCTGGGTGCCCTTGGCCGTCCCTCCCTGTCCCTCACCTCCATGTGTCCCCTGTCACTGCAGTGTCTTCCATTGCAGAGGGGGACCCTGAGTGCTGGCTTGAGGCAGGGGGTCTTGGTGCCAACTGCCAAGGCTGGGTTGCTGTGTCCCAGCACTTGGCTCCAAACCACAGGCCAAGAGGCTGCTGCCCACAGATATCTGTGTCACCAGGCCATTGCATGCAGCAGAGCTGGGCTCTCCAGGGCAGCAGCCATTGCTTAGAGACGAGAAGGTTCTCAGTGACACTGTAATGACACCTGTTGCCCCTGGACTGGGTAAGACCAGGCGTGGTTCCCAGGGCCCCACAATGCCTGGCCCTGTGCTGAATACCATCCATGCCCACTCTGGTCAGTTCCCTCCCCCAAGCCTGTTGGCAGTACCCCCATTCGTGGACGAAGAAGTGGACTTAGAGAGGGGAAGCCCATTGCCAACGAGTGGTGGGATCAAGATTTGAACCCAGGTCTGTGGATTCCAGTCTGATGTCCCTAATTTTTGTGGCTGTTTGCAAAGAGGTGGCTGTCCCTTGCCACCAGCATCTAGATGGGGCTTCGCTGCCTCTTCTCTAGGCCTGGTTGGATGCTGTCAGCTGAGGAGCTAACGACAGATATCTGTGGGCAGCAGCCTCTTGGCCTGTGGTTTGGAGCCAAGTGTGTGTGGTGCCAGGATCCACAGGACTCATGTGCCTGAGACAGGCAGAACACAGAAGCAACCAGGAGGGACCAGATTGACTGCCCTGACTTCCTCCGTGTCCCCTCCCTGCTAGCCCTTTCCCCAGACAGTTCTCCAAGGTTCCTCTGGGCAAGGTTCCCAGGGAAGAAACAGTTGTGCAGGTTGTGGACTGCACAAACCCTCCCCTTGTCCCCATCACAAGGACAGCAGAGTGGGGCTAAAGTCCATCCTGACCTCTACTCGCGATGATGAAGGAAGGGTGAGGCAGTGCATCTGCCCTGAGAATGGGTGCTATTGTGAACTTGCACAAAGGCGACTTACTGGGAGGCAGGGTTCTAGTCTGTCTGTCCCTCCCCATCCTTCTGGGGACAGGAGAGATGTTGAGGGGACTGAGAAGCCTTGGCTCACTGGGTGTCCCCAAGCCTTGTGCCCTTAGGCTGGGCTCAGGTGTGTAGAGGGGGTGCCAGGTTAGGACCAAGAGCAGGACAACGGGTGACACTGATTCTGAGTCACACGCCCTGGCCACAGAGGTGACCCACTGTGTCGAAGCCCAGTGCTTCCTCACAGCTCCTGCTTTTGTTCTGTCCACTGGGAGATCGAACTCAAGAATCTCCAGGCCTTTCCTGCCTGTGAAGTTCACGGGTGCAGGAGAGGGTCCCAGAGGCAGACTGAGGCCCTGAACTCTGGGCTGCCACTCACAAAACATCCGCCCGCAGCGCGTCCCTGCCCCAGCCCCGGGACTCCATCCGCACCTGCGCCCTCAGCATGGACCGGATCCCGGACCTGCACTCGCCCCTGCCCCCCATCTCCGAGAGCCCCAGCTCCCCCGCCTACAGCACAGGTATGGCGGGAAACAGCTGGGCTGAGGGACTGTCCTTGGTGGCTTCTGTTTCCTTGGTGGCTTTTGTTACCTGTGTGTCTGGATGGGTGTTTCTGCCTCTTTTCTGAGAACAGCAGCCTGCAAGAATTTACTCTGGGCCAGGGATATAGCTCAGTGGCATAAACACCTGCCTGGGAAGCGCAAGGTTCTGAGTTCAATTCCCGGTACCAAAATAAATAAATAAATAAATAAAAGAATTTACTCTGAAAAAGCTGGGTATAGTGGGGCTCACCTGTGATCCCAGCATTTGGGAGGCTGAGGCAGGAGGATTGCCACTGAGTAGGAGGCCAGCCTGGGCTATGCAGTGAGTTCAAGGCCAACCTGAACTACCCATGAGGCCTGAGTCTCTATGCTGTGATAGGCAGTTACACCTCAAAGCTCAGCTCCACTGGTCAAGTCCCAGTGGCTTTGGTATGACTTAATGTACCCATGTCTGGTTCCAAACCTGGCTCTAAGCTAGCCATGCTTTTTTTGTGTGTGTGTCACTGGGATCTGACTCACAACCTCACAGTTGCCAGGCAGGCACTTACACCACTGAGCTAGATCCCCGGCCCTTGTCTTTTTGAGACAGGGTCTTGCTATGCCATTCAGGCTGGCCTTGAGCTCACTTTGTAGCCCAGGCTGGTCTCAAACTCGCAAAGATCCTCCTGTCTCAGCCTCCTGTGTGCTGGGATTACAGGTGTGCAGCACCACACCTGGCTCTTTTTTTTTTTAAATAGAATTTTTTTTTCAGAGCAGTTTAAAGTTTACAGCACAGTTAAAATTGCAAAGTACAGAGCACTGTCTTTCTTTCTTTTTTTATTTTTATTTTTTGTACTAGGAATCAAACCCAGGAGCTTTCCACCACTGAGCTACATCCTTGGTCTTTTTTATTTTTTCATTCAGAGAGGGTCACCATAGGTCACCCAGGCTGGACTTGAATTTGCGATCCTCCTGCCTCAGCCTCCCAAAGTGCTGGGATTACAGGCATGCACCACCATGCCTAACTGTAGTTCCTTATAAATACCAGAATGTTTTCACTATAGAAACATGCCCCACTTCCTTGCTGGTTAAAAACACGACTTTTCAATGGGCAATTTTGTCCACAAAGCAGGCAAAGTCACGAGGGCTGCAGCCCTGGGGGGTGGGGTGCTCTGTTTTAGGACTGCTATCTCTAGGGCTCACCACAAATTCAGCCCTAAACACAGGGTCATTGACTTTGTCATAGGTATGAACTTACCTGCCAAACATACATTCAAGTATAAAAGTTAAAACTCCTTACCAGCCGGCTGTGGTGCTGCCCATGCCTGTAATCCCAGCACTTGGGAGGCTGAGGCAGGAAAACCCCTGAGTTTGAAGCCAACCTGGGCTACATAGTGAGTTCAAGGCCAGCCTAAAACTGCATAGCAAGACCCTGTCTCAAAAAACAAAACAAACAAAACAAAATAAAACTCCTTACCAGCAATCATTTATGGGAAAATCTCCAAATAATATGGTACAGTCAAGTAGCCTAGAGGTTGAAATTTAAATCCTAGCTCTCCCGCTCACTCGCAGGCTGGGTGACCTCTAGCAGGTCACTTAGACTTTCTGAGCTTCCGCTCTCTCCTCTATAGAATAAAGATCATAAAACTACTTCCTTCCAAGGATGCAGGGAGAGGTAAATGGACTAAGTGTGGGCAGTAAGAGCTCAATGCCTCCCACCGCTGGTTTCAGTTTTGTTTTGCGGTGTCAGGGATGGATCTGTCACTGAGCCACACCCAGCTCTCGCCTCTTTTGTTTATTTTTATTCATTTTGTCATCTTGGGGATTGAGCCAAGTGCCTTCCCACTGGTCTACATCCCCAGATCATTTTTCATTTTTATTTTGAGACGGAGTCTCATTAAGTCCCCAAATTGCCCAGCAAGGGCTCGAACTTGCAGTCTTCCTGCCTCAGCCTCCCAGAATGCTGGGATCACAGGGGTGCAGCCTCACCCCTGATTTGTGCGGATGCCTTTAGAGGTGTTGTCTGCAGTAAGCTGCCAGCTCCGGGGGCGCATAATGCCACGCTGCCCACTCACTGAGAGGCAGTGCCCGCGCCCTGGCTCCCGCAGGCGCTTGGATTCCCCAGGCGACCTCCTCCAAGTGGTCCTGTGGTCCCCGGGGGAGCGCTGGGCAGGGGCCAGGGACCGCAGAGTCTCCCCGCTGTGTGCCGACCAGGGACCCCTCTGTCGGCGCGGCAGTAACCCGTGCTGTCTCTCCCCGCAGTCACCCGCGTCCACGCCGTCCCCGCGCCACCCGCCTCTCCCGTCGCCCGCCGCTCCAGCGAGCCCCAGCTGTGTCCCGGAAGTGCCCCAAAGCCCCTCGGGGAGTCGGACAAGGGCCCCCACGCCAGCCCCAGTCACAGCCTTGGCAAGGCCTCCCCGTCGCCGTCGCTCAGCAGCTACAGCGACCCGGACTCTGGCCACTACTGCCAGCTGCAGCCCCCCGCGCGCGGCAGCCGCGAGTGGGTCGCGGCCGAGGCCTCCAGCCGGCCACCGCGGAGCCACGGGGAGAGGCTAAAGGAACTGTCGGAAAGTGGGGTCCCCGAGGGGGACAGGGGCAAGGGCTTCACCGCGCCTGTCGTGGAAGCCACATCCTCCTTCAACCCGGCCACCTTCCAGTCGCTGCTGATCCCCAAGGAAAACCGGGCCCTGGAGGTGGGGCTGCTGCGCAAGGTGAAGGAGCTGCTGGCCGAGGTGGACGCCCGGACGCTGGCCCGGCACGTCACCAAGGTCGACTGCCTGGTGAGTGCTGGCGACGCCCCGCGGCGGCTTTGGGACGAGGGCTTGAGCCTAGGGTCTTCCACTGAGCTATGTCCAGATACACTGCTTTGAGAGGGTCCCAATCGCTAAATTGCCCAGGCTGTGCTGGAACTGGAGACCCTCCTGCCTCAGCCCCAGAATGCAGGCGTTACGAGAGTGCACCACCCGGCTTCTCCACTGCTTAAAAAATAGAAAAGAAAGAAAGAAAGCCTGGGAATAATGGCACACGCCTGTAATCCCAGCACTTGGGAAGCTGAGGCAGGAAGGTTGCCACGAGTTTGAGATCAGCCTGAGCTACACAGCGAGACACTATCTCAAAAATATTAAAAAAAAAAAAAACAAAACCATGGCGGGTGCCTGGGCCACTTAGAGAGACCCTGTCTCAAAATAAAAAGGGCTGGGGTCGGGAATTTAGCTCAGCAGCATAAGCGCCTGCCTGGCAAGTGCGAGGTCATCAATTTGATCTCCGGTCCAAAAAAAATAAAAATGAAAAGGGCTGAGGGCTGTTGATGGAGCTCAGTGCTCTGGGTTCAATCTCGAGTACCATAAAAAAAAAAATCAACACGTTCTCTGTTTGGCACTGGAGTTGGGCAGCCCTGAAACACAGGGTGGTCTCACTCTCGCCCGCACTCAGGGACACTTCCGTGTGCCCGGAGACCCGCAAGGCCCGGCTCCCCGCCCCCACGCCCCCTTGTGGAAGAACCCGCAGGCTCCCTTCTGGCCTGAAGTCAGTGCCGGCACCTCTGCTGTGCCGCGAGTTGAGTCTTCGGCCTGCTAAGAACGCCAGTTCTCTCTGCGCCTCCGTGCACGGGAGGAACTGGTTACCTAGCTACCCTGGCCTCAGAGCTCAGGAAGCCAGAGGAGTCGCGGCTGAGACGTTCCTGGGCGGGGAGGGAGGGACCCGGATGACTTCGGCAGCCTCTTCCTCCCTGGCCTCAAGGCTGCCCTCTGGAATACAGGCGTTCTAGTCCTTAACCCTAGCTGAATATTTAACACGTTAGGCACCCTGGGCATTTCCGCATTTATTCCCCACTTCACAGGGGGGGAAACCGAGGCCCGCTCAGAAAGGTAGACTTGCTCCATGTCCAACGCGTAGCGGTGGAGCTGGGATTCAAACCGGCCTCCCAGCCGGGCTGCCCTCTTCCATCGAGCTTTCTGACTCCCAGATGGCTCGGGCCAGCCCTGACAGGAAATTAATCAGCCCTCTGGGCGTCTTTGCAGGTTGCTAGGATACTGGGCGTTACCAAGGAGATGCAGACCCTAATGGGAGTCCGCTGGGGCATGGAGTTGCTCACCCTCCCCCATGGCCGGCAGCTCCGACTGGACCTGCTGGAGAGGTAAGGCCAGCGCCGGCCCAGGGGGTTCGCAGGGACTCGGGCTGGCCGTGGCCTCTGGCTAGGGGAGTTCTCGGTCTGGCCCCGGGGTTTCTGGCCACGATCCGGGTGGCCAATCGCAACCTCTCGGTGTCCCGCTTAAAGCATTGCTGCTGTCCCAAAGACTGCAGGTTTTATCTCTGGATGCTCCGTGTGCGTCCCCTGTCCGTCAGCCTCGGCCCCCCCTATCATTCCTGACCTCTCAGTTCATTCTTAAAATAGTTTTGCTCAATGAGTTCCACTCATCAATCACAAGCCCCGCCGCCTGGCGTCCTGGTCCCGCCCCTCACTGATGCTGACCAATCAGAAGCCCCTAGCCGCGCTTGCCCTCCTCCAGGCCGCGCCCCCAGCGCCTCGACTCTGCAACCTCTCCCTGCGCTCCGCCCCTCGGCGCCCCGGGGCCGGCGGTGGCAGGGCCCCGCCCCGCCCTTGGCCTGGTCCCCTGACCCGCCCCACCCGACAGGTTCCACACAATGTCCATCATGCTGGCGGTGGACATCCTGGGCTGCACGGGCTCCGCGGAAGAGCGCGCGGCGCTGCTGCACAAGACCATCCAGCTGGCCGCCGAGCTGCGGGGGACCATGGGCAACATGTTCAGCTTCGCCGCCGTCATGAGCGCCCTGGAGATGGCCCAGGTACTGAGGGGCCCTCTGCTCCACCGGACGGAAGAGGGGTGCGGCCCTTGGGGAGGCCCTGTGAAAAGAGGAAGAGCTCTGTGAGCTTCTAGGCATCGCTGGCCAGAGGGTAACCAGGGGGTAACCAGGGGCACCGAGTTCATCCAGTGCTGACAGGACCAAGTCCTCCCTTTTTCCAGGTCTCAGTTTCCCCAGAATACACATAGCCAGGCGTGGCAGCACACGCCTGTAATTGCAGCCCCTCTGCAGCCTGAGGCAGGAGGTTAAGTCAGAGGCCAGCCCGGGCAATTTAGCCAGACCCTGTCTTAAAATGAAAAATAAATGGCTGAGGGCGTCTCTAGCGTTTGCTTAGCTCGCATGCGGCTTTGGGATTAATCAAAACAGACAAACACAAAATGGTTATAGCTTTGTGCTGGGAGCTACACTAAGTGTTCGTTCATTCGTTTTTGAGACAAAGTCTCAGGAAGTAGCTCTGGCTGGTCTTGAACTCTGCAATCCTCCTGCCTGAGCTTCTCGGAGTGTTGGAATCACAGGCGTGCACCACCATGCCTGGCTTTACACTAAATACTTACCAGCACTTGGGAGGCTGAGGTAGGGAGATCATCTGGAGCTTGAAGCCAGCCTGGGCTACCTAGCTGAAGCCCAGCAGAGCTACATAGCAAGACTCTGTCTCAAAAAACCTAAATAAATAAGCCAGTTATGGTGGTGCATGCCTGTAATTCCAGCACTCAGGAGGCTGAGGCAGGAGGATCACTGTCTGTTCAAGGCCAGTCGGAGCTACATAGTAAGGTCTAGTCTTAAAAAAAACACCTAAGTAAATAAACTTGGTAAATAAAAAAAATTAATGGAGCAACTGAGACAGTAGTACTTGCTTGAGGTCACACAGTCTGATGACTGGGACTTGAGCGAGGTCAAGGGCAGCCTCTCTTGGGCCTAATAAACAGAAAGATGGAGGAGGATGGCAGGGCCCTGGGTTCAGCTCCAGCGCTGCCACTTATTCAGGAATAACTCGGGACAGGTCGTTCCCCTCTCTGAGCCTCATTCCCTCACCTGTGAAATGGGTTGCTGTGCTGACTTCACGGGTGCTGTCCCCGGCCGGCTCTTTCCTGGGCTGGTCTCAGACTCAGCACCGCCCCTCTCCCCCGCCCCAGATTTCCCGGCTAGAGCAGACGTGGGTGACCCTGCGGCAGCGACACACCGAGGGTGCCATCCTATACGAGAAGAAGCTGAAGCCTTTTCTCAAGAGCCTCAACGAGGGCAAAGGTACCGGTCCGCCTTGCTGGGTGACCTGGACAGGTGCAGCTCAGTGTGGGCTGGGCAGCGCCCGCATCCTGCCTCAGTCCTCGGGGCTGCCCACGGCCCGGGGGGTCTGAAAGGAAAGGGCTGCGGGGGTGCCGGGACCCCAGCCCCGGGAGCGCGGTGGGCCAGCGGCGGTGCCCTCCCGCTGGCCCGGGTGGCTGAGCGCCCGCTGTGCCCGCAGAAGGCCCCCCGCTGAGCAACACCACGTTTCCACACGTGCTGCCGCTCATCACGCTGCTGGAGTGCGACGCCGCGCCCGCCGAGGGTCCGGAGCCCTGGGGCAGCACGGAGCACGGCGTGGAGGTGGTGCTGGCGCACCTGGAGGCGGCGCGCACGGTGGCACACCACGGGGGCCTGTACCACACCAACGCCGAGGTCAAGCTACAGGGTGAGTGGCGGCCATCAGGGTCCGCGTGCCTGCGCCTCGCCCACCGTCTGTCCTCCCCCGTGTCCCTGACTCCTTTTCCTCCTCTCTCTCAGGTCACCAAGCAGTCTTTAGTGGGCTGGGTGCTCACGGGAGTGACTCAGCACCCTCCCTGTGTCATGCTTTGCTTCGCTGAGCCTCAGCGTTTCTATCTGTGAAGTGGGCATGTGATTGACCTGGGCTGGAGACAGACCTGCCGGTCTTCATGGAGCTCAGAACTCCCTCTCTGGGAAGATACAGAGAGTGGGCAGCTCAATCTTTCTTTTATTGCTTTTGGCACTATTTAAGTCACAAAATTTCACTGGAGATGAATTAGAAACTACAGCTGGGGAAAATTAAGATAAAAAAAATTACCCAGAGGTGGTCAGATGTGGTGGCATATGCCTGTAGTCTCAGCACTCAGGAGGCTGAGGCAGGAGGATTGCCGTGAATTTGAGGCCAGCCTGAACTACATAATGAAGCCCATCTCAAAACACTAAAAAAAGCCAACACTCCAAAACTCTTAGTCATCGAGAAAGTGTATGCTGTAAATAGTAGAAAAGACAGGGCTGGGGAATCTAGCTCAGCGGTCTGAGCGCCTGCCTGGCAAGTGCAAGGTCGTGAGTTCAATCCCCGGTGCCGGTGTGTGTGGGGGGGGATCTTTAGCCGGGCGTGGTGGCTCACGCCTGTAATCCCAGCACTCGGGAGGCTGAGACAGGCGGATCATTGTGAGTTTGAGACCAGCCTGGGCTACAAAGTGAGCTCAAGGCCAGCCTGAACGGCA
>RJWT010035454.1:0-13467 GCA_004365215.1 Cuniculus paca | reverse complement strand
AGATGGAGTGAGACCATGTAGAGAGGAATTCTCAAAGTAAGGATTTTTCACTTCTTCGGCACCAAGACCCTCTGGTGTTACACACCCTCCTGCCCTAAATGTGCACATGTGCTCCTACACAGCTTTCTACACTATTTTATGGAACAAAGTCAAACTCCTTCCCAAGTTCAAGGTTACCTCTCAGAGCTTTTCTGACAAATTTGGTGTTTAATGAACAGTAAGGTCCGCTAATAAGCTATACATCACCACAAGGAATGCAGATAACCCAAGGCTTTGAGGCAGAAAAAAGAAGGAAAGACAGAAGTCCACAAAAAGTGGTGATCTTTTTGTGCTGATAGGGAAGCAGGCAAGTCAATTCATGAGAGCTCCTAATTTACTTGGAAAGCTAAAGGATAGTGCAAGGTTGGTGAAATGATTCTTTCAGACTCTCCTGCTCAAGAAACCTCAGAGCAGCCTGCTGGTTAGTGGACTTGCTTTTCATTTATTTCTGAGGCATGAGAGAAGGTTGATTGTACATTTAAATCCTTGCTGACCTGCGGCTGGGAGCTGAGTGGGTTGACACATTGCATCAAGTCTTGGTTATTCATATAAATACGATCTACTTAGTGATTGATTTATCCTCAGAGAATTTTGAGACCCAGACCATTTTTCTACCCCTTTCTCCCACTAATATTCTTGGTAAATACAAATAGAGTGGTTTTATAAACACTCTTTTAATAAACCCCAGAAATAGAGCCAAGACTAGCACCCACGATCCTGCTTTCGGGAACAGGTCCCCTTCCCTCAGATCATTATTCCTTGTGAAAATACCACACTCAGTTAAACAGACTTGCTGGTGTGGTCAAATAAAATGGTAAAACCCAAAATAAAAAACCTTTTGTACGTAGGAATGAATGAAGTAAAATAATTCTCCTGCCAGCTCAAATATATCTAAACATCTCGGGAGTTCCATGACCTTCAAAATAAAGATGAATTTGTGAAGACTAGCAGCGACAGCCATGGGAAAGAGAGAAGGATAGCAGAGCTCAGCCTAACTCTTAATGAGGAAAAAAGAATTCGACCATTGAGAACTCAGGGACCCCTAAATGCTGTCTATAGCAACTGAATACAACGTACGCTTCCCATATCCTGCTTCCTAGCACTGTGCCTCCAACTTTGAATGGCCAGATTTCTCCAAAAGAATGCAAATCAGATTTAATTAACATGTAGGACATATTCTTAATCATGAAAGAAAAATATATAAAACAAACATGTACCTATATAACAGTAAAATATATTTAACAAAATACTGTGTTAAAATGTGCATATTATAAACTATTAACTAAAAAGTTTAATATTTAAGCAAGTTTGAAAGTAAGGAATAATAATAGCAAACCAACATTTAATGTTTGCAATGTTCCAGGCACTATCTTTAGTATTTCACATACAGCAATTTACTCAGTTCTTTTAACTCCATAAGGATACAATTCCATTTTATAATTGAGGAAACTGAGGCATGGAGAGTCTAAGTAACTTCCCCAAAGTCATGCAGCTTGTTAGTGGCAGGACTGGCATCTTAATTTCAAGTTTTCAAACTCTAGACTCTATACTTTTAATCACTGCACTAACAAGAAAGAACTCAAAGTAGAAATTGAAGATCAAATTTTTTATGGACATGTTGGAACTGAACTACACCGGAGGGTTAGTTAGGGTGTATCAACCGTTCCATAGCAGTTAAGATCACATAGCCAATGTTTACTATAAAGCTTACCTGAGATTTGCCTACAGCCAAGTTCCAGGAAGTTCTGCCTTGATGAAGCACAGGAAAACTGTCTGTGAGGTCAGGGATATGGCACTAAAGAAGATGAAAGAAGTCATTTGCAAGAAATAGAAACCCCAAGACCATTCTCTCTCCAGCAGTGGGTTCTAAATTCACACTACCTATAAAATATGGGAATAAGAAATTAAAAACTGGTCCACAAGCAAACTTCAAGCATCCCCATGGTGATACCTTCCATGGAAAACAACTCTCCAAGGTGAGCTCAGAAGTGCATAAGAAAACAAACTTCTATGAAAGGCAGTGAGGAAATGCATAGTAAAAACAACTGAGAAATCTAGATTCGTTAGAAGCATTTTTGAGTGTTCAAAAGTAAAATAAAGAAATTGTCAAAAAGAAATATTTTGGAAGAAAGAATTTTTTTATTTTGGGAGAAAGGAAAAAGAGGCACATATAGATTCCAGTTATGAGAAAAATAGTCATTTAAAAATTTAAGCTTTACAATATAAACAAATCTTCAATGTAGAGCTAAGGAAAAAATTAGAGATTTAGACATAGATGTGAGGAAATCACTCAGAACACAGCTCAAATTAATAAAAAGAGCATTTAAAACAGATGACAGAAAAGAAAATAGGATAATAAGCCTTAGATATAGAAGACAAATATTAATTGAAGAAAGTGGTAAAAATGTGTTCAAATTTAAAGAAAATTATAAATCTTCAGATTGAAAAAGAATTCGGGTCAGGCATGGTGGCTCATCCCTGTAATCCCAGCACTTGGGAGGTTGAGGCAGGAGCATTACCAAGAGTTTGAGGCCAGCCTGGGCTACATAGTAAGTTTAAGTCCTGCCTGAACTATATGGTAAGGCCCTGTCTCAAAAAACTGAAGGAAAAAAAATGTGATAATTAAATATAAATCTGTATCTAAATATATATCACTGAAATTATATTACCTAAAAAATAAAGATACACAATCCCAGGGAGAAAAAACAGGTTTCCCTTTAAGACAGGACAATGAAATTATTAACATAACTGACTTCTCATAAACAGCAATGGATTCCAGAAGACAGTGGAGTAATATCTTTTCTGTGCTCATAAGACACAGCTATTATTTTAGCTTTTTATATTCTGTTAAGGTTTCTCTCTTAAATGAAATCAAAGTAAAGGTATTTCATACTTCTAAACCTAAACATGTTGGCTACTAAGACCTTCATGGAAATACCAAAGGATCTTCAAGCAATGATCAAAATATACACTGAATGATTAAATTTTTAAGAATTATTACAGTAAAAGACACACTGCTATTTATCTCCCTCAAAATACTCCCTCTCACTTCAGATACACTCTTCCTATCATTCTTGCCACTTTCTGAAGCAGTTTGGAAGTCTTCTTTCATGAGTGTCTTTATGAGGTATAATAAAAAAAGTATGGTGAACGCAGCTGCCAAGTGCCATCCAGTGAAAAGGCAGGCTCCTAAAAACATCATAGTATCTCCTCCTCCAACTTCTTCACTGGGTCTGACACCATATGACTTCTGCTTCTTCCTCAAAGTCAAAATGACCATGAAATGTAAACATTTTGGATTGATTTAGGACAGCAGAGATGCCATAATAGCACAACCAAACACATGAGAGACTCTCAGAACTGCTGCAGAAAGTAATGAGAATGATGGGATGTGTTCTAAGTGAGAGGGAGTATTATGAGGGGGACTAATGGCAAGGTGTCATTCATTGTAATGCTTTTTTTTTTTTTTTTTTTTTTTGCGGCACCGGGGATTGAACTCACTACGTTGGCACTTGCCGGGCAGGCGCTTAGACCGCTGAGCTAGATCCCCAGCCCTTGTACTGCATTTTTTTACTTGAAACGTTTACTGCATATTTTGATCACCCCTTGTACTTTAACTAGAACAAAACTTAACCCAGAAAATAAAAGGGAGGTATAAGAAGAAACATTGGCAAACAAACAAGTTAAGTGCATTGAAAATTTAGAAGAGCACTGACAATAGAGATGCAATACCCCGTCTGCAAGAATATAGGAGAGGGAGGGTGATTTTAGAGTTAAGAAGTTCAGGGATATTTGTCTAATTCTGGAAAGCAAGACATTAGTAAATTTCAGACTTGGAAAAATAGGCCATAAATTTAACAATATACACTATGTTAATTGACAAAGATAGTATTTCTAGTTTGTTAACTAGTCATTTCTGAATTCCCTGAGATTTTTTTAAATAAACATTTCCAGTCCTTGATGATTATTGTACAACGTATTTAGAGGGGCTTCTGTTTCTGTACGTTTTAATACAGTTCCCTTCCTTTCAGCAAATTTTGCTGAGCTCTCATAGTCATTAATGACTATCTTAATGGGGCTCATCATCTGAGTTCCATAATTTTTGGGGCTCCATGATGGAGAGACAAGCTATGAGCCAGAACCCATAGGAAAACCCATGTGCTTAAAGAGAGGCTTCGTAGGCAGGAGATATCCTGGGATTATAGTGAGAAAAGTCTCTTTATTTTCCCTGGCATGTAATGTTTTTCCAGGTGATCCATTTGAGGAGGTAATTTAGTAGGTCCTGATAATCGGAAACAAATTATTTTGAAGTGATGATTTAAATTGAGTATTGGCAGGAATTGAATATTTAGGCATAATGAGTTTAATTGAGTATCAGGAAGTGTTTTTTATAGTTTTGTAATAACTGTTGGCATTCTGTATGTAATAGCAGGGAGGTTTAAATGGTGAAGTGTTTGAGCAGTTATTGCTTGTGAGAAAGTGCTTTTAAAAATATGTAAAAGTTATTAGCTCCCTCTTTAGCTGGGGTAAGAGGCAAAAGTCAACGGTTGAAAGTCTCATAAAAATCCAGCTTGGCTCTGATGAAATTCAGTATTACATATCAGATCTTTGTGTAGATGTCCATGATCTACTTACAAAAAATATGAGCTAATAGGGCTTACCTTTTGCAAATTAGCAATACATGTCTATGTATGAAGAGCCAAAGTTAACAGAAATGCAAATCTACCTCTTTTCAATACTGATATATTGAATTTAGGATTTTTTAAGATAAGTGGTGTGTTATGTTAATTCCACCTCCCTTTATTTGAAGGCCTTGAGATATGGAGCAGTTAGAATTCAGAAATCAGCTGGGGATCTAGCTCAGCGGCCAAAGCGCCTGCCTGGCAAGCACAAGGTTGTGAGTTCAATCTCTGGTGCTGCAAAAAAAAAAAAAAAAGAATTCAGAAATCATAACTTATCTACGCAGTGGAGCATAGCCAGAGTTGAATCAGTTCTTCCCACTGGAAGAAACCAAATGACCCTGTCAAATCAGTGATGTTGTATTGCTATCACTATTATATGTCCGTCTACTCCACTAGACTTTAAATGCCACAAGAACGGGAGCTTGGTTTTGTTAATGAGGCAATCTCCAGATCTAGCCCAGTACCTGGCATGTAGTAGGCACTTAGCAGACTTTTGGTTTTAAGTGACTGAGAAACACAATGAAGTCTGTGAGAGTAATGTAATCTCAAAAAAATAGCATTTCCTCTCCATCTTTAGTAGCTTCCTGCCCCAGGTAATCTGAGCTAGCATAGGACTAGGTTCATATAGATTTGGACTTTCTAATATGCAGCCATATTTGGCTGTTTACACATAAATTACTTAAAATTAAACTTCAGTTCCTCAGTTATACCCAGCACAGTTTAAGAGTTCAGTTGCCACAACTAATGGCTGTATTTAGTAGCACAACTCTAGAACATTTCCACCACTGCGTAAAGTTCTGTGGCACAGGACTAATATGGAAGCTCAGCTAGACTCCTACATCTATATGACTCTACTCGTTATTAACTGTATGACCAGGAAAATTACTGAACTTTACATGCACATGCTATTTCCTCTGTCCAAAGCACTTTTCCTTCTGGTGGTAGCCCAGTTACATCTCATCTTGAAGGTTTTGGCTCAATTATAACATTTCCATTATGACAAACTGAGTGATTCCTTGGCAAAGGTTGATGTTTTATGTATTTTTATGTAATTACTTGATCAATACCTGTCTCTCAGCACAAAGTGTTGTCTAGCTTTGTACTTCCAATGCCTAGTAAAGTGAGTGAAACATAGTAAACATGCAATTTTCATTCAAAAGAACAACAAATCAACCACAAATTTCAGTGTCTTTGCCACAGCCATTGTAAGTGGATGGCATTCTGCTTGATTGATAATCAGTTGAGACACACAGTAGGGCTACATTGGTATTCACAGTCATTATCCTTCAATTACCTTCAAAATTCATTAGTCTTCATTTTTGCCTGTGTTAAATACTTTCCATATCAGCCCAGGTGATTTACTAGAATATTTACAAACTTTCAAGATAAACAAATTGACTGTGCAATGAACATACACAAAGTTGGAGAAGAATGCAGCATTATATTCAGGCTTTGAAACAGGTTCTGTGAACCTTCATCTGTAGTGGTCACTCATCCATACTTTCCATCAACTCAAAACCTGATGCTGAGCCCTAGGTGCTTTTCAGGATAGTAACTCTCTAGGAGACCTCTTACCGCCAGGATTTAACTGCTGGTCCAACTCTCAGGATTATATATGGAAAGCAAAAAAACATACACATCAATGTTCCAGTACACTACCTACATTTCTCCCAAGTGCCCCAGAGGTTTGCAACTGTCTGGATAATTCTGTATTTTATCCCAGTTCTCTTGTTGCAGTGGAAACTGGAAGAAATGAGGTAGTTCCAATTGAGTGTCCCCTGAAATCTTCAGGTCTGCACAGACCACAACCATCAAGCACAAGCAGACCAAAACAGCATCAGAAAGGGCCGCCCACTTGGGCTCCTGTAAGCCTTCACGTCTGAGTTCATGTGGCTCTCACTCAGAAACGGAAGTGGAAAACCAAATAAAGTCAGCTCCACGGAGGTCCTGGGACTTAACACTGAGCAGCCACACGAATACCAGAGTGATGCATCATGATTCATGTTATTACAATAAATGCCTAAGAAAATAATAAGGATTTGGCACTTAGTATAAAGCATTGGCAAGACAGCTCAAAGTTTTCTGCCCGTTGTAAAGTGTAGCCTGGGACATTTTCTTTCACTGAGTAACATGCATTAGCAACGTTATCTGTGGTAGTAAAGGACTTACTCATAAAGCTTTATTAAGTGATGTCAAGACTCTTTTTTCCCCATATCCTTTACTTTTCTATGTTCTTTTCTTTTGTGAGAGGTTTTATAAAAAACAGTAATTTTTTTTTAACCAGTCCAATATCAGAAGATGAAACACATACCCAGGGGATTAACAATCTAGAAATCACCTTCCCCAAAGTAATTTACTGTGAGAAGGAAGTGCTAAAAAGTTAAACAAGTATCTTCTTGATTTAATACTGTACATATTTACAGAATAGACTCTGCAAAGGACAGAAACAAGTTAAAACAATGAGCATTTCCATAGAACTAACATTTAGAGGGTAATGGAAAAACCAACAAAAGAGCCAGTTCTCTGGGCACTCCTACGTATGAAAAAAGTGTGATCCTTCACTAAGAGAAAGATTTTTCTCACTTAGAAAACCAAAATAAACTTGCATATCTATGGTGGTTCAGCTAACTGGTGGTGACCCAGAAAATACTTCAATTCTGGCCCACTTTAAGATGGATCCATCACTGTATGATGATCTGTGTCACTCATTAAGGCAGTTGAAATAGAGAGGGAAGGTGTAAGTCATTTATCTCTTACATAGAATGAATATTTTCCAGGTGACAGCTCAATGGTGTGGATTCTTGGTTTAGCATCAAAGAGTAGAAAGGGACTTTTCAAGAAATTAATCCTCTCTGGTCCCTGCTCAATGTCAGAATCTTTCCCTGACTTGGCAGAATTAGGATAGGTGCTATTCCTTTGGCCCCTCCCATTCTGGTTTGCCTCAGAATCAATGGCTTTGAGGGAATGTAGAACATTTAGCCCTGAAATCAAAACAATCTCAGGCAAATCACAGAAAGTACCCTACCTGTGACGCTCCGTGTTCTTTCTGTCCCCTCTCCTGACTTGAGACCTTCTGTTGTCACTGCTAGTTTATGTGTGGTATTGCAGACTGTGAATTCCTTGAGGGCAGGAATCGAGATGTTCACCTCTGTAATCCCACTGTGTACCCTGCATGGCTTTGTCAGGCACATGGCAAATAATCCCAAGGAGGTCCTTAGTGCTGAATGAATGAATGAATGAATGATTGAATGTAAAATTAACATTCATTTCCAAAAAGGTCTCTCATTTTTCTCTCCTGTCCTCCTTGAATGAATATAGGCATGAACCCTAAGATTCACTCTGGTACCTCCTCAGCTAGCACCCAAGCAGCAAATATATGCCTGACAGAGAGTCCTGCATCCTAAGGTACACTCTGCTTTCCTGCTCCCAGCCACCATGTACCTTTAATCACCACTATAAAGAAACCAGGGCTTGGGAGACATTCTTATTGCTGCTGCTGATATCCTTGGCTACCATTAGCTGAGAGTTTACATGGCAAGTGCTATGCTAGTCCCAAGTCAGCCTGAACTACGTAGCAAGACCCTGTCTCAGCACTAGCAACTCCCCCCAAAAAGTGGGGACCTGGTTATTCAGAGAAGTTAAAAATCTTGCCCAGGTTACCACTGTTCGTAACAGATGATCCAGGCCTAGACCCACTCAAGGGTCAACTCTAGAACCTATGCTTTGAACCACTATCCTCTGCTGTCACTATCCCCGCAGTGTTGTGGGGAGTCAGTGTACAGGGGACATTGCTGTCTGAAGCACTGAGGCGTGGGATCATGGAGCTGTTTCTCTGTCTCTTGCTATTGTCCACACTGAGCCTGGGTCCTTGGAGTGAAAAGAAGCATGGTACGGAAGCATGTCTGAATTTCAGGGAAGCCTGGCCCAGGGGACAGAAAGAATTGCTAATAAAACCAATGGCTGTCCACCACTGTAAGAGATAAGTGGGAAGCCAAAATCAAGCAAGGGTACTCCTCTCCCAGGTAACACAGTCAGACAGTGGCATGCCAGGCCTGGAACCCTAATCCCCTGGCTTCCTGCCTACGTTTTTTCCCCTGCTTTCCACTCCATTCTATGACTATAAAAAACACACAAGTCTCTTTTTACCACATTCCTCAGGTTTTAAAGCCACTGCTCCTGCTGTCCTCCCTCCCCAATCCTAATACTTTTTCTTTGTTTTTAACATTTGAAGAAGAAGGCTAACAGCATTTGAATTCCACCATGTCACTGTAACATGTAATACATACCTTTTATTATTTATTACCAAAATGCTTAGGGGCCATGGAAGATGAAAGGCTATTCTATTCTTTCTGATGCAGCTCTAACAAGTTTGTTTCAGTCCCTGGGTGGAGGATGGGGAGGAACACAGCTGGGCTTGGTGATTTAATCTTCTCAGTGCCACAGGCCGCATCTCCACGATTATGCTGGAATTGTATGTGACTGGAAGATTTGTTTCAGCTCAGTCTTTGCAGCCTTGAGAATGGCAGGTTATCGGAAACACCTATCAGCCCCCCAGAACCAGCTGAATAAGCTGAGGGACAAACTGAACCAAGGGTCTGGGTCACCCCAGAGTCCACAGTAAACAGAAAATTCTGTCCCAGGGTAGGGACTACAGAAAGCACAGAACATTCAGAGTTAGGTGGGAAGACTAACTTTGGAGATATTTTTGGTACTTTTAAAAACTGTCACTTAAAAGACCCAGACTACAAATCCTCCACACCCTACCCATACAAGCCTCCATACCTGCTTACAC
The DNA here is from genome assembly GCA_004365215.1 of Cuniculus paca. Taxonomy (NCBI): domain Eukaryota; kingdom Metazoa; phylum Chordata; class Mammalia; order Rodentia; family Cuniculidae; genus Cuniculus; species Cuniculus paca. The sequence goes on along the minus strand of RJWT010035454.1, from coordinate 3,954 downwards.
TAAAAAGGCATCTTCCAAGAGGACCTATGAACTTAAAACAAATGCTGTTTAATTTGCCGTTCATTAGGGGTGTATCTGGATTGATTTATTGTGCCCTTCTGACCCCAAGTCTTTGGAATCGCATTCCTTCACGATTAAACAGGGACAGGATTCGGGCAGGACGTTCAGGAATAAGGAGAGGGGGTACAATGATACTTCAAATTGGTATGTATCAGGTAACCCAAAGGAAACACTAGGCCCAATTCAACATTGAATGCATGTGAACCAGACAAGAGTTTGTAAGTTTTTTGACCGAGGTTTCCCGAGCCTTTCCTAAGGGATGTAGCTAGCACAGACCACTATTATCCAGATTATGGGCTTTTGAGTACTTCCATATTCAGGATATTCTGAGAATGCCTAACCACATACAATTGATCACAGAAATTGCAATCTCTTTTGATCCTGAGGAAGTCAGCTCTTCCTGCTAACTACACAGCAGCAGGAAAGTGGGGGAGGGAGAAAGAGACAGAGACAGGGACAGAGACAGACTGAGACTACCAGGGAGAAAATAAATTTCTATTGGCAGCTCAATTGGCTGGTGCTAATCAGAAAATGACAAAAAAAAAAAAAAAAGAACCTGTAAAGCACTAAAAAGAGTGAAGCTACAGCAGTTACTCCTTAGAAATGAAATCAACCTCCTCTCTTGTGGGTGGTACAAGTATAATTACAGCAATTAAGAGGAAAGACTATAGCCTTTTTTTGCTCTTAGTGTGTAAACAAACAATTCAGGAATTTGTAAGCCAAGAGAATTGGTACATAGTTTAATTTTATCAACTACTGTGACTCTCCTTGTTTTAACTGGCTTCCAGGAAAATTTCAAGGGCTTTTGTGGTTGTGGTTATAGTTAAATACACACATTTACCTGGAGCGGGCTCAGGGAGGAAAGCACTGACTCTTTAACTGACTCTTCAGGTCCCAACCAGCCAGTTAGCCCCAGGGCTGCCCTCCCAGAGTCCATGGAGGGGAATCGGACTGAGGGGACCCTGTGCTTTTAGCTTCCTGTGAAACTTTAAACACTGGGTCCCCCTTGGCACAGCCATAATCAGTTCTGACCTTCCTGCATTTCTCTCCCAGACTCCCTTCCTCCCACCCCAAAGTGACATGTGTTGGGGTGTCTCACAAGCATCCTAATTCTGTTTGGTTTTCCCTATTGAAACCCAATGACTATGAAAGGAATAAAGAGGAATCTGGGGCACCAGATGAAGTCAGGAAGTTGCTCGTATTCTGTGGTTTAGGGTCTACTAGGAAGCCTTTCTCAGAACCAGTCTTCACCCCACCCCCAGTGGCTGACATTCTACCATCTGTGAATGGCTGGTTTCCCTAAGGTTTGCTTAGGATTTATTAATGCAGTTAAATAAATGAATCCCTGGCTATTCACTGTGGAACTTTGCTACACGTTATTGCTGCTGTGAGAAGCAGCCTGATTGCAAATCAAAGGCTGAAAATTCTCTAGAGGATGACTTCTTACGTCTTTCCCAAACAATCTGGTATATGCTTTGTAGTCAGACTGTAAGTCAGACCATCCAAAACATAGCCTCAGGACAATGACAATCCATCCAGCTATTTTCTCATAATACATTAATAGGCCAGAAGACAGAATTTCATTGATAGAATTTAATCCCTTCAGTTTAAGAATTCCCTTACATTGCTCTTCCAAAATGCAAACGATTTGTTTTCCTGCTTTTGTATGAACGCAAAGCAAAAGAATCTTTTTACATGATAAGGGTGATAGGAGAAATACCCCCGGCTAGGTTGTGAGACCCAAACCCTCCCACTAGCTCTGTGGCTATTGGTCGGGAAAATCAAGAAGCGGCCTGTGTAGAGTTTTTTACTCTTATACTCCTAGGCAAGAGCTTCCTTGCAGCTCCTGGCTGCCTTCCACACTAAATCCCTACAGGAACCTCTCCCCACACCTTCCTACCCTCACAAAGCTCACCTGCGTATCCTTTTAATCATGTGAAAAGCACTGAATCTGGTCAGGAGAACTGCCATTGACTGGTAAAGTTTATGGATTGAGCTAAGGGTCAAATCAGCATGCCCCCCTGAAGTTTTAGCAGGAAGAGCATTTGTGAAAGCCTTTGTCTCCACGTAGGGAGCATTCATCAATGCTACTGAAAGTCTGGGTTTCAATAGAAAGAGAAACCAGAGACCCACCAGCAACTGAGTGTCACTTATTATGAAAGAATTGTGTTTATTTTACCCCCGCCCCATTCAATACGCTCATTCTGGCCAATTGTTATCAGTCTTCGGAGGTGACTCAATATGGTGGTGGATGGTGGTTTGGGGAAGCTGGAGGGTACAGGCTCCATGTGTTTCCAGTTGCCCCATTTTACGACCCTACCTTATTCCTTCTATTTCTTGTGGCTGTTGCCATTGCCTTCCAAATTTTCCACCATTCAAGCCTTCTTGGCTTCATAATCTTTGTCTCGTTTGCGCTATATCATTGAATTTAGAAGTCTTAACATCTTTGACTACTCAGTATTCTTTCCCCATCCAAGCTTCCTAAGTCTGTTACCTTAGAAATGCCTTTAACATCTCTCCTCATTTGTGAATGGTACTAAGTATACAACCTCCCTTGTTGGGTTGTTATGAAATTAAACTAATATTACTAAGTAGAAAGAGCTATAAAAATTATTAAATGCTTCTTGCCCAGGAACGAAAAGCCTGGATGGAAGGCCTCTGTCTTCTGAATTACCTCTGAGGTTTGGTGCAGAGCTGAGGTTGGTGACCTCTGGAGCATATGATAAGCTTTTGGCATTAAGGGAACCTGCACTTCATCAGGTAAAGAAATACTTCATGCAAAGTGATGGGACAAAAGTACTTAACGTCAGGCTCTTGCCAGATTGTTCCATTTTGAAGCTCTGATTTGAACCAGGGCCAGAAAGAAAGAGTAGCTGTTGGCTCGGGATAATGAAATGGGGAATGGGTGCTTGGGAGGATTTCTCAGCACCACAGCTGAGGCATCGTGGGACAGCGAACCACTTAGAGCCCCTATTTCTGATGACAAACCTAGAGTGAAAAAAATGTAGCACTCAGTAAAATCATGACCATTTCAAATAGTTTATGGTCACTTATGTGGGAAAATAATGTACAATAGAAATAACATGAGTGAATCAATGGGAAAATCCACAAATATACAAGTTTTCCCCCAATACTCCATAATGTCATATCTCATCACAGAGAAGCAAACAGAAAAATGTGTCTCTAGAGAGTTCAACATCTCAAGCCTATTTGTTCCATGAAGGCAAATGTTTACATTTTATGTCCAAAGAGCCATATTAGGAAATTGTTTTTGCACAAGATTTTATTGAACTGGGTAATGTACAAATGGACCCCAAATCATGCCTCTCAGAAGAATATGAATAAAACCACCCTATGCCAGGTGTTCCTCCAGCATTCCAGTTCCTGCTGTTGCAAATCACCCCAAAACTCGGTGGCTTAATAATTGTGTCTTTATTATCTCTTAAAGTTCTAGGCTCAACTAGACAGTTCCCACACGTGTGCTTATAATTTAATGGCTTCTAGGGCTGGAGTCATTGCAGTAGCTTTCTCACTCAAAGTCTAGAATCAGTGATGGCTGTGGGCTGGGACTCAGTTGGGGGTGTCAACTGAGCACCTACACATGGCCTTTTTGTGTGACCACGGTTTCCACACAGCTTGGTGGTCAAGTTCCAAGAAAGAATATCCCAAAAGCACCAGGCAGAAGGGGAATTATCTTTTATGATCTAGCCTCAGAAATTAGAGTCACTTCCTCCACACACACCTGATTGAACAGATTCAAGGTGAAGATACATAAACCTCTTTGATAGGTGCAATCAAAAACCTAGTAGACGTTTAAAAACCACCATAGCTGAGGAAAGGTTATATTCATCATTTTATATGAATAATTGAATAAAATTATATGAATATATGAAT
>RJWT010035453.1:0-13479 GCA_004365215.1 Cuniculus paca | reverse complement strand
CCATAAAGATAATTCATAAGTTAAAATTAATAAAATTAGTGAAACAATACAATAGTGAAAATATCTAAGGGCATTAGAATCTTATAGACCTCGGGTGAATCTTATTCTACTTTTTATTTACAGCATGGTTATTTTATGCATAAATGGGTGACAAATATAAAAAGATTCTAGCATGTTTCATGAAAGATATTGAAAGTAGAAAAAAAATTTGCTTTTCTCCTTTTTCTTCTGGATTTTGAATGAAATTAAAATCCTCTCTGTTTATCCTTGCACATGTGTACATTGTGTATGTGAGTATAATATTCTACTTTGCCTTTTTAAAGATAAGCTAGTTTTTATTAATATTTTTGAGACCACTAGGACCCAAAATATCACAACTTTCAATTCACATAGATTTAAATGACTGGGATAGATATTATTCCCAGGAGACCAGAGGCTTTCTAGTTTATTTTTAGGAAATTTTACTTAATGCTATTAAAATGTATTTCCAAAATATGGCATGATATTTTAGACAAACTGTCTAACATGCAGAAGATATCCAGAATTGTGAGTCCCTAGTAAATAAGAATTCTTATTAAATTCCAAGAAGCCTAAATTACCATTTCATCCAAGGCTGCCCTGGACCTTTTGATTTTCCTATGCAAAACCATTTTAAGGGCATGGCAGTCTTACAGGGAAGAAGATGCTGATGTAGAGTCAGGTCGGTAGTGTAGCTAGACTTGTGGCTGTGAGAATTCTAATGAAGGGAACCCAGCAGACCAGGATACAGCACATCCTTTGGGTCGAAGGTGTACATCACAGGTGGGAGAACAGAAGAATGTCCCTCAGCAACTCAAGGGTTGCCTGAATAAAAGCTTTGTACTATTTCATGAAAATGTACTTTTTATGAGATAACCTCCAGAATAAGGAGAAATAACTGCAAAAGATTAGCACCATTTACAGGATAAATTGTTTTCCATTGTGATCTTGTCTGTTGAACTATAAATAAGCTTGAGGGAAAAGCATTACATTGTCTTTCAATTTAGGATTTAATGAAATGATTTCATTATCTGTTCCCATTTATTCTATCATAGATGAGTAGATTCAGCGTAGTTCGAGCAGGTATGGTGTTAGTTTCCATCAGGAATACTACAATCAATGACTTTAATTTATTCAAGTATAAATTTCTTGTCCTGATACTGATGAAATCAACATTAACTTTTATTCATTCATTTATTTTTACTGTTTCTAAAGTTTAAGTTTTTCTATTTAATATTTTAAAAACTGCCTAGAAAAATGTTTGCAAAGTCCTATGAATATAACATACTGTGAAACAATCAATCATATTTGGAGCATAATGAAATGAGACTTAGAAAAGCTAGTTGTCAATTGGCAGATAAAATTTCTAAGGCACTAAGTTCAGCAACCTTAGAAAAGCAGTCAGAAGTCAGTATCTATGAGTAACTAATTTTTTCCCCAAAAAACTATTACCTGTAAATATAATGTTGGAATATTGACTTGTGTAATTTGAATATTCTTTATCTAATTCTTCACATGACAAATTTATGGATATAGCTAAGAAATACTTCCTGGATTTTCCATTTAGAATACTTTACTTTCTTGTAATGTTTTAGGCTTAAAACACAAAACTAAAGATCTTAGTGTTCTTGTGGTTCAGTAGTATAGGAAATAGGAAATAATATTATTACAATGGAGCTCTGGAAAAAGAAAATGATGTTACTATTTTTAAAAAGATATTCATTTAATATTAGTGTCAAAAATTCAAGGAATATATTATCAATGTATATTAATAGCATGAAGGGAATTATTCTATGAAAGTAAAGAAAGTTGGAGAAATTGAAGCATTGCACCCTATTAGCAAGAATGTAAATGATGCGCCTTCTGTTAAACATATGTTTTGTGAAAAGTAATTAAAATTAGTACTACCATACTATTCAGTAACTCCACAACTGTTCATTTACCCAGAAGAAATGAAATTAGTATCTCAAAGAGATGTTAGTACTCCAATTTTGATCACATTATAATTCACAATAGTCAAGGTGTGGATACCACCTAAATGTTCACCAATGGATGAATGAATTAAGAAAAAGTGTTATATACACTTCATGAAATTCCATTTAGCTTTTAAAAAGAAAATTCTGTCATATGTGGCAATAGAGGTGAACTTTGAGGACATAATGTTAAGTGAAGTAAGCCAGTCACAGAAAGTCAAACATGTACTGCATGTTTCCATTTAGATGAGGGAGCTAAAATAGTCACTCTGACAGAATCCAAGAATGGAAGAGGTTCCCAGAGGCAAGAGAAGGAGTGAAATAAGGAAGGTGTTAATCAGTATAAAGTTTCAGTTAAATAAGGTAAGTTCTAGAGATCTACTGCACAACACTGTATTGTTAATAATTATTGTACATTGAAGACATTTTTAAGATGGCAAACTGTCTGCTGGATGTTCTTTCTTTCAGTATCTGCCATCCTCATTGACAATTTTAAATTTAAAAATTCAAATAATTAAGAACTCACAAGAAAATTGGACGGAAGATGCATATAATATACCACAGTGAACAAAGGCAACATTAGAAACTTAGAGAATATAGAAAAAAGTATGGTTAAAATTTTATGACTCTTAAATGTATTTTCGTGGTAAAAATATTTTCATTAAAAAAATGCCCTTACCAAATGCCATTCATTATGTCATTTAATCTTTAAGTTCTCATTTGAGATGAAGCTGCCTACCTGAATACCCTTCCTCATAAAAAATAATAGTATTTTTTTATTTACAGTCTTTTACACAGCACTTAGAATGGTTCCTACACATAAAAATCATTTAATAAACATATGCTGAGTGATGCAGTAGAATAGCTTTAAAAGATATCTTGGTAAATTATTGCTGTTGCATAAAACTCTTGATGTCACTAAGAACTTCCCAGTAGTTTTGCCTTTTGAGACATGGGAAGAATTTACAAGAAGAGAAAGACTTGTTTGTTTCTCATAATCTTAGAAGAGTTTATTGATTTAATATTACTTGATCAGACAACATAGAACTACAGTACACAAATATGATACAGGCTTTGTGAAAAAAAAGACAGCGATTCAAAGCAAATCATTGTGCAGGGAATATCAAAGAGACCCATGTTTCTTAGAGGGACATCTAGCATCTTATTTACCTAATTGAACAATTAGAATTACCTGCCAGAAGTTAGAAGTTTACCCATAGAAATGAAAACAACTTCCTGAAAACTTAACATCAGTGTAATTTTCCCCTGAGATTTCAGACGGTTCTATATTGGGCTATACTGCAGCACAACAAAGCTGAGCATCAAAAGAGTGTTTTGATGTGAGAAACAAGACTGCTAATAAAATCTGCTGGGAATGTAAGATGATGAAAATTTCAAGAGACATCTATAATCACTGTAACCAAACATTTAAATTTCTTTCAATTTATTAAAATTTCCTATAACTGGCATTTCCAATAAATTCTGTTATTTTAGGGGATAAAGCTAACTTTGTCATATAAAATTGCACAGCAGAGCTTCTCATGGACATGATCTTACTTAATTCTCTCAATAACTCACAAGAACAACTTTTAATACATGTGGAAATGAGCTCAAAGAGCCAGTAATTTGCTTAAGGTCTGATAGCCAATAAAAGACTTCCCCATATGAACCTAAAACTCAAAATCTCTTCTTTGAACTGAATTGATATATTTATACATTACTTTGTAAAGACAACTGGAAATGCTTTCTCCATTTAAAAAAAGGTAAGAGAGACTTATTTTCCTTTTGCCTTTCCCAGAGTGTATATTTGGAGGCCTCTGGCTCTGTACCTTTCCTATTACTTTGCAGAGATAAATCATATAAGAGTGGAAGCCCGTTCCCCAGTGTTTACAATACAGACTTATCTCCAAAATTATGAGCGAAACAAAACTTCGACATATGAATAATGCTGAATTTCACATTAGTCTTGTGATCTTGAAAAAACAGTGAAGAAGCCAGTTCTGGGAAATGGCCGCTACAAAGAATGGCCTACTTGTAGGACTTGCTGAAACTCATACTTGCTCGTTTACCTATGACAAGGGCAGACCCAGACTCTCTGAATTCCCATTCTTGCTTTCATAATCGATTAACTGAACAGCATCATCCCTGTTGGTCAATGAGATTATAATACTTATCAAACCTTGGCTTTAAGTTTTCTCCTTCTCCAGGATCTTGAACTTTAGCTCATACTCAGCCTGAGTCAGCATCTACTTTCTCCCTGGGAGCCGTCCTGCAAAATAAGGCTAGCTCAGGGTAGAACATTCTCTATTCAATATGCCTGTACACCAGATTTTTGTTTGCAGTTTAGATAAAAGAAAACTCTTTTACATATTGCTTGAGATGCTCCCAGATCTTATGGTTAAAATGTTCTCCCTATTGCAACAGTCTCTTTCCTTTCTTGCAATAATCATTTCAAATAAGCCTCTCCTTACTAAGTCCAGATTTGGTTTTAATTTGACAAATGTAAAATCAAATCTCTAGAATTAGGTTTGAGGTCTCTCAAGAGCTGTACAGGAGACAGTCATGAAGTACATATTTTGCCTCTCGGGGAGAGACAATTGTCCTTTCTTCTGCCTTGCTGTGTAAAATGTGTGATTTTTGTCTTAATGATCATTCAATGTGACACAATTAAAGATTTCTTCATGTTTTCAGGCTTCTGCCCATGCTTTTCTTAGATCATTTACTTTAAAGAACTTTTATTTGTATATTCTTTCTCTGCCCTTTGAGATGCAAATCTCCCAGATTCTTTCCAGCTTTACAAACCCAGTACTGTCTTTTCTAAGGATCTGGGAGACATTCCTTTGAACTGTAGTCTTCAAGAAGGAACTAAGCCTAATTTCCTAGTCTCTGTGGGAGAGTAGGAAACCTAACTTTTATAAACACGAAACAGTAAAGACAGATGGTCTAATCACATTGGCCAGTTCCCCTCTAATATCTTCCTACACTTTTCCACTAGCTGTAAAAACTTTCCCCATGCTGTAAAAATTTTTCTGCCTTTTGAATCAGGTGAGTTTACTGTCTCCTGTTACAAGAGCCTTGATTCCTGTTGAATGAATAGTCTTTCTTGCCTGTTTAATTTCATCCAATACAAATTTCATTTGATGCTAGTATCTTGTTCATCCTTTTAAATTTGTTAATGCTCACTCAATTAAAAAAAATGCAATTATTTTTCCCTATTGGTAAAGAGAGATCTTGGGAGGGGGGTGTTTCTCCAACAACTTTCAAGAGTAGTCTTTTGAAATCTGACAGAATGAATACATTAGACTGCTCTATTTGCTTCTAGTACCTTACAGTATTTCTGAAAAAGTAGTGCTTCTCCACGTTGCCTGCTTTTTTTTAATATGTAAGTCTTATTTTTGTACTTATTCCCAGGAACTTCAGAACCTTTTTATGTTCTTCTTCTCTTGTTTCTCACTGTACAGAAACTCAGGGGTGGAAAAAACTATTTTATTTTATTTGGATCTACCCACCAGACTTTATCTTTTTTAAAAATTTTTTTTTATCCTGCTTTTTAATATCATGAGAGCCAGTTTGAAATTTCCAAATGTACCACAATGCTCTCTTCATCTCAGTAACCTTAGCTGCAAAGTCTCTTTTCTAATGACCACATTGTTCTTCTAGCTGCAGCTGATACCAAAGCATCTATCTTACTTATCTGGGCATACTACAGTCTGGAACTTTCTGAAATTTATTTTCTTATAGGCTTCTGACATTTTGTGTCCCACATACTTTTTGGCTTTTAAAATAGAAGACAGAGATTTATTTTCTGGTTTGTTTTATAACTCAGTGTTCTAGCTTTACTAACTAAATTCAGGTTGCTTCTGATTTGCATTTTGATCACTCATGGGAAGTAATAATACAGCAGCACTGAAAACCAACAAAACAGAATCAAGATTACTGTGTTGACTTTGATGTGTTGGTGCTAAGCCTCTCTCTGTTCCTCCTCAGTGCCTTTAAAATGAAGGCAGTTGCCTGAATGACCTCGTGAATAACTTATAATGAAAACTATTTGCTCCTGTGCTTTATACAATCCTCTAAATCTCAGAGGGAACGTATACCAAAATCTGATCATAACAGACAATACAATATGCTTTAAAACGCTCATAATGTGTTTGAGGTAATCTGAGGACATTTTACTTTCTCTTCCTTTGCAAATATTTATTAATATTAACATATGGTAAGTACTACACTAAGGAAAAGTACAAAACAAAATAAGCCCTGAGAAATTTACAAATCAGTGAGCCAGAAAGGAGGGATGTCTTTAATTATAATACAGCAAGTTAGGTATGATGAGCTTTGCACAGAGAAAGGCCTGAAGGAAGAAGCAAATTCAAATAAGTACGTCTTTGTGTAGGGACAGATTCACAGAAGAGATGAATCTCAACATGTCAAGAGATGTTTACCAGTTAGGAAAAATAAAGGGGACAGGTTATTCAAGGTAGAAGGAATAGCATATGCAGATGCAAAGAGGTATCAGTTACATCAAGGCACATCCAGTAATCCAGCATCCATATCCATCCACTTATCCATCTTCATACAGATGCCAGATACTGGAGTAGGTCTGACAGATCCAATACAAAGGAAGAACACCTAGCTCGCAGAAGCTTTTGAGCTTAGCTGAAGTAATAGACACTACAATTTAGGGTTGCAACATTCTCTCATTTTCTATGCAGTGATAACTACATAAAATCACAAACTACTGTCTTCCTTATTCTTTGAAACTTTAGCATCTGTCTTTTTTGGCACATTAACGTGTTGGCATTATTTCATTAAAATAGGTTTCTTGGTTATTGTTTCAATTAATAAGTGGTTGGATGGCTAAAGAAAAATGTGATGTATAAGGGTTCTCAGGTTATCTACAAACACAATTTACTGTTACCAATTTTTTGAGCAGATCAACTGAGAGAGAGGAAATCTTTAGCAAAAGTTAAAATAAAATTCATGTGTCATCACAACCTATGGTTAATGTTACCTGAAAAAAAAATCACAAGAAGGGGACTTAAAAATAAACTTTTGGTTTGAATAAGTCAAAAACTATAAAATTAAAGAAAAATTTAATGAGATGAAATCAAAGCATGACTCTTTCAGAATATTACACTTATTTCCTGAAGCTTTTCTTATCAAATAAGTACTTTTTAAACAAATCTAAGTACTCTGGGGCTTTTAAAGTCACAAGGTTCCATACGAAGATTATGTTGCCAGAAATGTAACGTTTTAACAAAAAAATTTCATTTGCATAATGATTACAATTGCTATAACTTTAATGTGTTCTCTGAATTTTATGTGTTGGTAGCTTAATCCCAATATTCACATACTAATAGAATCTGGAAGTGGGAATCACCTTGGGAGGTGATTAGAAAAGATCATGAGGATGGGGCCCATAATGGCATCAGTGATTTTATGTGAAGATAAAGGGGGAACCAAGCTAACGAGATTGCTGTCTTACCATTTGATGCCCTCCACCATGGTATGATGCAGAAAGAAGGCCATTTCCCTATGCTGAACAGATGCTGGCTTTGTACTCTTGGACTTCCCAGTCTCCAGAACTGTAAGCCAAACAAACCTCTTCCCTTCATACGTTTCCCAATCTGGAATTTTGTTACAGCAACAGAAACCAGATAAAGACAATGATAATAGCAATCCATCTGGTGTGAGTTCTCTGGGACAATGAACCGTTTAGGTTGCATCTTTTGGTATGATAGGGGCAACCCTATTCTCAGAGAGCAATGTCCTCTCACAAAAGCCACCAGCAAAGATTTCAACAAAACTGCATCTTCAAAAGAAAAGCAGGTGGTAGGCAGACAGGAGCAGCACTTACTCTTCATGTTCCTAGGCATAGCTGCGATACTTTCTGGAACCATCAGAAATAACCAGGAGAGAGTCTGAGAGGGTATCAAGGTACTTTATGAGGAGGCTGATACATTTTTTCTACTTTCTTTGTGCCAGTGGTTTCAAGTGTCGTCCATGCATTATGTTATTTAATCTTTAACAAGAACCCTATAAAGGTGTTTGATATGGAATTTAGTGGTAGAGTGCTGTGGGAGATCTTAGGCTCATTCCTACCAATGAAAGGAAAAAAAGAAACCTGTGAGGTAGCTATTATATTCAATTTCATAACTGGCAGCACCAAGGCTGAAAGAAGTTGAATGATGTATTCAAGATCAGTATACAGGAAGTCAGTCATATTTGAATTTCAGAAAAAAAAAATAACTGGTAGAACTATGTCCCATTAATATATGAAATACAATTATATTTAAAAAATTCAATGTTTACTAAAGTGCAAATTTAAATAAATGTCTTGCATTTTTTATTATATCTGGAAACCCCATTTATATCTCACTCCAAAAGCATTTGATCAGACCACTAGGTTTTACTGCATCCCAATTTTCTCCTATGCACATCATTTCCAAACTTACTTACTTGAAACTTGTGGAATAAACTTGAAAACTGGGCACAACATCAAGGTTTTTCATAATCTGGCCTCTATCTTTCTGCTTTCCACATTTAGAGGTATAACACATGCCAAAGACCAGAGGCAGGAGCTGAATGGTGTGTGCCCGGAGGCCACATAGTTGATATGAGGTGAATGAGAGAAGCAGAAGTCAAATGAGAGAGGAAGTGGAGTGTAGTTCATTCAGGGCTTTGTAGATCACTGTGAAGACTTTTTTTACTCCGAGTGTGGTATGCGGCTACTAAAGAGTCATGTTGCAGAATAACATGGCCTGTCTTAAACTTTGCAACACTAAATTGGCAGCTCTTTGGAGAAGAATTTCTAGAGGACTAAGAGGAGAATAGAGAGTTACTGTAAAACATTTAAGTTTCTTTTCCTAACTCTGGGTTCATGTTTCAGGCTTTAAGCTGTGATCCTGTGGCTAACAATTCCAATATGTAATGGGGACAGAATCATTCTCCTCCCAATTTTAATATGGACGTATGGATTCTCTGGTGCAGTAAGCCCAGAAGCGTCCCTGCATGGCTACACCTTGTAAGTGTTGCATCTTTGATTATAAGGAGGGCAACCCTATTTGCAGAGAGTAGTATCTTCTCATAAAGAGCACTAGCAAAGATTCCAATGAGGCTGCATCTTCAAGAAGAAAACAGATGGTAGGTAGGTAGATAGGAGAAGCATTTAATCTTACATGTTCCTAAACATAGCTGAAACACTTCCTGGAACTTTTAGAAATAAAGTAGTATAACTAGGAGAGTCTGAGGGGTACTAGCAAGGTACTATAATAAGTATCTTGTATAGCAAGTATACAAGTACAGCAAGGTACTATAACTATACAGAGGCTGATATAAAGCCATTTTTATTATTAATGTAAATAGAACCTAAGCTATACATACTATGTCTGGAGTGGCATGGTAACATTAGGCTTACCAGAGTTTAATTAAATGAAAGAAGACAATACAATGAAATATGTAAAGAGATACAAGTACCAAAAAGGAAAACACAAAAAGTTAGCAGATTTTTAACTGAGTATCTCTTCCTTGACAGGAGTATCTCTTCCTTCAGACATTATTTATTTCTTACAAAAACCTTTGGTCAGACACACATTGTTCACTCTGTTTCACAGATGAAAACATTGAGGCCAGAGAGAACATGGGTAAGCAACTTTCACAAAGACATGGAGATTTGAACTTGTTTCTTTCAGACTGAAGATGGAGTTGTTGCTTATAATTTAGATCATCTAACCTTCAGGCCAAAGGAATTGTCTTAAACAACCAGGTAGAGCTCTTTAGTAAAAATTAAAATGATTGAAATAAACTGAAGTGCCAAGGAGAAAGCCTGAGTTTCATTATGAAGAGCCCTTAATACAGAGGGACCAGAGCTTCAAAAGAGAGGACGAGATTCCAGAGTCGAATGCCTGAAGCAGAGGTGTCTGCCTGTCACCATGTGTCTCATGTCAAAGGCTTCTGTATATTCCACTTCTGTTGAGAATACCTGACTACCTTGTTGTCATTGTCAATCAGATCTCAGCAGTTAATCACACAGCCAGATTATTTATAAGACACATGAACTATGAGTTTTATCCTATGCCTAACTCCATCTAAATTATGAAATGGCACTCTTTATATCCTCAGTATTTGTTCTAAGGTGGACAGAATATATATGATAGACCGATAAGGTTCAAATCAAAGCTCTTTGGATATTGTGCTGAAATATATGTCCCAAACCAAACAGATTAAGGAATCAGTTTTTTTTTGCTTCCTTGCAATTTATACTTCAAATACAGTTGATGCTACCTGAATTAGCAGAACATGTACCAGACTCTTGTTTGTCTTCTTCTTGGCATTCAGTTGAAATGGTAACAAAAAAGGAAATGGAAGCACAGTTGATAAGAAGGAGCATCCAGGTAAAGGATTTCACTAGCAAAGGCACAAAAAGTTCTTAAAAGGAGACATTTTCATCCTTGCTCATAGAGGAAGACTGAGAACATTGATAGGAATACTTGAAGCACTCCAGTTTTTCTGTGGCTTGCCAGAATGCTTACTTTGAGTTCCTTTCAACTGCAGGATTAGATTTTCAGTCTAGACCTTCCACAGTGTGCACAGAAATTTAATAGCTGGTAAAATCCTAAAAGAGGTATTGCACTGTAGTACTTGGCTTGCATGACTTAAGTATTACACAATCCAGCTGGGCAATTCTACTGTGGGTTCTTACTAGATTTGCCTGATTTGACTGAGTGTAGTCATCAAAAGCAAAAGTCATTACAAGTACAATTCAAAAGAACTCAAATTCTCCTTAATCCATTTAAATTTACTGCTTGTTTATAGCTTCCTTTGGGAGTTCATGATTTAGCTTTGTAGTTTCAAACCTTAGTCTGATGAAAGTACAGATGCAAGAATGCTAGGAATTGGATGTAAGTTGACCAAAACTTTGCTTTGAAAACACTAGCCTTTCTGAGGCTTCATGGCACACAGGGAAACTCTGTAATGTCCTCCAGTGCCCAAAGAAAACCTTCCTCCAATCTGGAGAGCGCTCGATTGCTTTTTTGAAGTAGTAACGTTCTAAGTACCTGCTTCTCTATAGTATTTTCCATTATGGTAAAGACCACTTTTACTTAGGATTATGTTTATATAAAGGGGAACACAAATTTGGCTATTATGAATAAAGAGAATAAAAAATCTTGAAAAGTAAACATTGTAATTGTAAAGTTACCAGTAGATCTATTTAAAAAACAATTATCTTTACATACCTACCTATCATTTTAGGTTTCTATAAAGTGATCTGCGGACAATGAAGGACAATTTGAATTGCTACTGTTTTAAATTTAACATCCTTCCAGGTAAAGTTCTAGTCTACTTCTACCTGAAAGCCTTCATTGACCACACTAGTCTGTGTGATTCCTGCTTGTCAACTCTATTTCTTCTGTTGTTATTACTGTATATATGTCCTGTTTCATCTTTGTGGACTGTGTTCTTTGTGAGTTCATATCCTTCTGGAAAGAAGACTTGTGATTTTCTTTATCCCGTAGTACAAATCTCAGTGCCATTCATTTGTCAATCTATTGCTATTTGTTAGTAGATTTATTCAGAAATATGAATATACTAGTGCTTTGACAGTATGTACATAGCACATCATTACAGAGAATTCAATATTTATTTATTTAGATCTTTTTTGAGACAGGCTCTCATTGTGTATTCTAAACTGGACTTGGACTCACCATGTAGGCCAGGCTGGCCTCAAATTTGGAACAATTCTCCTGCCTCAGCCTCCCTAGCATGTACCACAATGCCTAGTTGAGAATTCATTTTTAAGTAAAACCAAATCAATGCACTAATGTGGTGCACTAATTAAATATATGAATGTAGATTACTATAGAATTGTAGAAGTCCTTTTATGAATGTCTTCATCTTCCTTTTTATTGTTCCTTTTGCATATATCTAATAAGGAATCAATTCTGAAACTGTTTGCTTTCTCCATGCTTCAACCAGGGCCAATAAATTCCACCTGGGCAGATGGATAACTTCTAAACAGGAGTTCTCAAAGTGTAGTCACCAGACTAGCAGCATCAGTATGATTTGGGAACTTGAAAATGAAAATTTCTAGAATCACTTTAGCATATGAAATCGTAAACTATTAGAATGTAAAGCAATAAATAATGTTTCAACTATTATTCAGGTAAGCCTAATAAGCTAATTTAAAAAATAGTATTTTATTAATTATTGAACTTTAACATCAACAGACTACTACGTTATCAATTTTTATACATTTTCCAAAGTAGTAATTTGTATGTTTTCCATATTAGTTTTTTCAAATTCTTTCCATTCTCTCTAAATCTGTGATTCTGCCCATCACTTCTCACTCTCCATAGGTTATCATGATCTGCTATAGTTTTTACTTGACCTTTCTCAAACATATGCCACTAAATTCTCAAACTTATAATAGTTGCAGTGAAAAACTCTTAATGTCTAAGGCAAGTCTGTACCACTCTGTTTGTTTCTTTTCCCTTTTGTACTGGGACTTTATGTCTCTCTCTCTTTACCAAGTTTTCTCTGTTTTCCTTTCCCTTTCCCTTTCCCTTTCCCTTTCCTTTTTCCTTTTCCTTTTCCTTTCCCTTTCTCTCTCCCTCTCCCTCTCCCTTTCTCTCTCTCTCTTTGTCTCTCTCTGTCTCTCTTTCTCTCTCTCTGTTGGTATCTTTCATCAAACATTATCACAATTTACATTCACACACTTTCAAATTTTTATTCTTCTGTACAGATTGGATTGCTTGGAGCAAGAAACTGAAGCAAGAAAACTATATTCAAATTTATTGAAGAGTCTAAAGAGAAACAATGGTAGCTCAGACTATGGCTTTGTAGTGGAATTGTAACTGGATTTAGGCTATGATTTGGAGATAGAGTTAACAGGAAGCAAAGGTTGAAAATACTCTTAGACTCCTGGGTTTAATAACTATGTAGATGCTGATTTTATAAACCAGAATGAGGAAGACTGAGAAAGAATAAACTAGCTGGAGGAAAAAAAAAGAAAGAAAGAAAGCACCAACAGTGTTTCCAAACATACAAAGTTTGAATTATTTACTGGAGATATATGTCATGATAGATAGCTGAGTATTTGATTCCTGAGTTCCAGGAATAGATTAGGAAATAGAAATGTAGATTTAGAAATTTTTGACCTATAAATAATATATAAAGCTTGGGTATATGATGAAGTCATCTTGAGAAACTGTATAGAAAGAAAATGTAGACTATGATGAAGCCCTGAACCACTCCAATATTTAAAGCTGGAGTATGGAGGGAACATTTCTAGCATCAGAAATAAAGAATTAACAATCGATAAATCAGAAGAATCTATCAGAAAGAAGTGGCTTATGCAAAATTCTGCTGAGGAATAAGTTAAAAAAAGAACAGAATGGTAACTATTAGGAATAGCAAAATATACTCCTTCTAGAAGGCCACCCACAATGGATTATTGGAATAGAAGGCAGATTAGAATAAACTGAGGCAG
>RJWT010035452.1:0-13491 GCA_004365215.1 Cuniculus paca | reverse complement strand
CCTCATGTGCCTTCTAGATATGTAGGTACATTGTCAAATAATAATTTGCCTCTTACAATCATATATTCATATGTATCTTATTTCATAATTTTAACAATTTGTATTGATTAATACTATCACACTACTACCAGAGAACTGTGGTACTCATGGGCTCAGAGACACTCTTTTTCTCTTTCTTTTCAGTACAGCGTATTAAACCCAAAAGTCACTCTACCACTAAGCTACATCTTCAGTGTCTTTTGTTTTATTTTGAGGCATGGTCTTGGTAATTTGCCCAAGCTGGCCTTGATCTGGTGATCCTCCTGTGGCAACCTCTCAAGTAATGAGATTAAAGGAGCACACCACCCATTTGCCTTGGCTTATGGTCATTTCTCAGAATTTTCAGAATTATTTATGAGTGCTTTTGTGTGTGTGTGTGTGTGAGAGAGAGAGAGAGAGAGAGAGAGACAGAGAGAGACAGAGAGAGACAGAGAGAGACAGAGAGGGAGAGGGAGGAGAGGCAAAAAAGATCGCGTCACAATTATTTATTTATTTTTTAATTAAGGATTTATATCAGAAATTTCTGTCAGATACTCTGAGCAAAGAATTTTAGTGACCTTTAACATTACTTAAATTAAATTTCTACTTGTTTTAAAAATAAACCCAGATAATTACATACAATTTAGAGTATGTTTTCCATTTCTCAAGATGATATTTATTTATTGTTCTAATTAACTTGTGACTGTTATTACAAATCTGTTCCAAAAAGTAGAGTTTACCAAATTAAAAATCATTAGTAACCGAATTTAAATATCCAGGCTACTTTTGTCACCCTATTTTTTCTTAATGCTTTAATTTGCATGGAACTTTATTAGTGATTTTCTTCTGTTTTCTTTGTTTTTGTGATTTTGAAAGAATTTATTTATTTTTATTTTCTTTTTAATGCTTCAGCTATTTAATACTCTGTCTTTTTTATGCTTCTTAAATCCTTTCTCTCATATTTAGAGGCCACTGCTGATGTTTTACAATATTTTGTTGGGATTTTGATGTTTGTTTCCAATTCCAAAATTGCTGAGGGCAAATTTATAATTATATTCCTATTTATCAGTTTCATTAATGTGTAGTTGATAACAATTATAGTTAGAACACAACAAAACCAATGACTATCTCTAAAAACATCATCTGTTTGGTCAAATGACTTTGGGGTGTTTTTTTCTTGACTGACTTCACACCTCTGTTTCTGGATGTACTGTTAATTTTGAATAATATTTGAAGGCTCCATTCCTAGCTATTTTCCTGCTGGTATACACAATAGAGGAAATGTAAAAGAAAAGTGAAAATGGGCAGGATTTTGATTCTAGAAGACTTAATTATCATTGGAAAAGTGATTATCAAAAAGCATTTTTTGTATCTTTATTAACGAGTAAGGAGAATTTTCTAACCTCACTCCTGCATTCTTCCTCATTAGTGAAAAATAAAACAAAAATTTAAATCAATTTGTCCCTTTTCCCTTGAATTATTATCTACAGAGATGTTTATTTTTCTATTTTTATTTTCTAAAGAAGTTTCCATATTTTTATATTTAACCCTCAATTTCATTTTCTCTAATCCATATCGTCTTTTGAGGATTATCGGAGACATTCTTCTGCTTTATTTTGCCTATAAAGATTTAGTTTTATTTTCTTACTAATTCAGACAGTAAAATTTTACTGTCATGCCATTTTATATTGTTGGCATATTTGAAACTTTTATTAGTATATAGTGTTAGATTTAAGAATGTAGTGTAAACCTGCTCTTGTGATATTATCTCCTCCCACATTGGATTCTCTCTTCTTTGTTATCTTTTTCTAAGACCTTAAGTAATGACAAAAACTAATCAGGTAAGCTATAATTTTCATCATGGAAATTAAAGTCCCTTTGGTCCCTGAGCCAGTCTAAAAGCCCACTTTATATCACAGGAAGAATCGTGTCACCGTACAGAGTGTACAGTACCTCCTTCTCAAATTACTGCACTGCTCATCTCTCTCATAACAGAAGAACTACTCATATCATAGGACAACAGTTGGAGAAACAATTATGTTAAAAAATGGATAAATGAATTAGGTAACACAGATTAATTGAATCCCTGCTATGAAATATGACTTAGGGGAGAGGGAGCGAAGTAGACACAGCCCAGATGCAATTTACACTCTAGTGAAATAGATTGACATTACCTGTATAATGAAACGAGTTATGGAAAATTATAATTGTGTAAACTGCTAGTAGAAAAGAAATACATGTTGTTTTAAATACTCTAATGTTGGCGTTAAATCTCATTCAGAGAGTCTGTATGGTAAGGGAGAATGTTTTCAGTATTTCAAGGAAAGTTTGTGCAAAGACTGTGGCAAGAGAGCACATGTTGTATTGAGGAACTATGAAGAGTGACAGAGAAGCTCAAATAAAAGATGAAGGGTATAAGGACATAACATTTAAATTGAATAAATGTCTATGGGCAAAATTATTCAAAATGCTACAGAAAATTATAAGTTTGGACTTTATCAGACAGCAAATGAAAGCAATAAGATAGTTACAAGAATAAAGTGGAAAGGAGAGAGTTTTTTGAAAATATAACTTCATCTGCTGATTGAAAAAGTATTGGGAGAATAGATCATCTTCCATAGAAAACTGCTCATTGCCTTGTTAAACCCATCTATTCTTTAAAGACTTGGCATCTCACCATCAATAACCATTTATCTATATTGATTAATCCATCTTTCTTGATACACTGATGATCCTAGTTGAGATCCTAGTTTCTCCTAGTTGAGATGGCTATCTTTCATATCAATTAGGGACAAGTTGTTAAGTGTTCTAAGATAAAATGTTTCAAGGGTATCCTAGTGCTCTTCTGTTTAATAAAGAATAGTTACCATAAGTGTATAATTCTTTAAAGTAAGTTGCTAGAGAGTTAAAATATTGCTTAATATTCCAGATTCACAATTCTTAACTTGAGCACACAGACTCCACCCTCTTTTTGCCTGAAGTAATCTGAAAAATTTTGTGATGTGACCTAAGACAATTTGGAGTCTTTAAGTACACTCTCAGAGAACAACTTAGTTTGGAGTAGAACAATAAAGATCCCTTAGTAAAATTAATATTAACAATATGTCAAAGCTGTCAACCATTTAATACCACTGAGTTCAAGCCAATTAAAATAGTAGAAAGAACCTTAACTAATGTGGAATGCTACTGTTCACTGTAATTTATTTTTGCCATAGGTTGAGATACTCTATATAGAGTGACGTTACTTTCTAATATATAAATTTCATTAAGTGTGACATCATATGTTTCAAAATTTAAATTTTAATAACCATTATAAAATTAGAACTTATGTGATTTTTTTAAATGCATGTATCTATTTCTGAGTATTTTCATTGGGCTTCCAAAAATAATTGCAATTAATAAATTCTGTGTTTTTTTGTAAGAAATTAACCTTGTCCAAGAAAAATGCAATGGCCATAAATAATCGTTTACCTTAAAAAAGCCATTCGATTAGTCTTCCGTAAGAAAAATCCCAGACTAATGCACAAGAAGATTTAATTGTATAATTTCAAATTTAAGATTGTGGTGCCTCCTGCCTTGCCTTTGTTGCCCAGGATTGCCTTTGCTATTCTAGATCTCTTCTATTTCCAAATGAATTATAGGAATATTTTCTTTGGATCTATGAGATATGCTAACGGTGTTTTGATTGGAATTGCATTAAATTTGTTTTACAGTTTTGGGAATATAGCCATTTTCACAATGTTGGTTCAATATACAAGATAGATAACTATACTATTAATCTCTGTTAGTTCATTGAAAAGAACAGCTTGTGCTTTCAATGTTCAATCATTTTTCTTATGCCTATATCTTGTAATCTGAACAACTACTTTGAAGATAACAATACATAGTATATTAACCACTGTTAATCTCCTATTATTTTGTTTTGAAATTCTGTATCATCATTTTTATTCTTTTTTATTTTAAAATAAAAAAAGAAGATTTCATTGTCAGCCTTACAGGTCCCAACTTGAGTTGGTTTTATTCAATGTATTTATTATTTTACTGTTATTGTATTTGCTAATTAATGGTTCAAGTCAATTTGTGGTATATCTCTAGAGTGTTGCATTTTCAACTGGGTTGGATTTTTTTTTACAAGAATACCATAGTTCATTGGAATTACTTAATCACTAGAAGTCACTTATTTTAATTTCCTGATGGCATTTCCCATTGAAAAGACATGCAAGTCATGATATGTGTGCTGTGATGTGATGTGGACAACTGCTAATGACCTGTATGTTCCATGAATGTCAGCTACTCAATTTGAGAAGAACTCATAGTATTGCTTTATTGCAGGAAAATTGCTAGTTAAAAGGGGAAGGTAGACAAAAAGCAAAGAAAAGGTAGAAAAACAAAAACTAATTTCTATTTTAACTTCAAAATGTATTAAATCTATAAATACTTCTGTGGTGAACACACTCTAAGGCATCCTTCAATATCTTTACCTACTGGTATTTATGGCTTGTACAACTGCTTCTTGACTGGGGATGGAATCTGGGACTTGCTTGAAGTCAATAGAATATTGCAAAGATAATAAGATGCCAGAATTATTGTGATGCTGTATAAGATTATAACCTATATTGCTGAGAAACTATCATGTAGTCTTTGGCTAGTGTTTGTGTTAGGAGGCTTTCATGGAAGGCAATTGATTTTGACTTCTAGCTGAGACCCATGAGAAATGGAGAACTTCAGTTTGGTAGCTCACAAGGGACTAAATGGTGTCCAGATACTTTATGACCATGGAAGTGAATCTCTCCCCTGCTGAGCTTCAGATAAGACTGCATTTCAACCAGCAGTTCCATTGAAACTTTGTGAGATTCTGAAGAATCTGCTAAACTTCTTCAAGATCCACAAAAACTATGAGACAATAAATATGTATTCTTTTTTCAGTCACTAAGTTTGTGGTAATATTGTTATATAGTATTAAATGTCTTAAAGAAAAAAATACATTATGTATTAGTCGACTTTCTTGTCAATGAGACACAGCACCTGACATCTACAATTTAAAGAAAGAGAGGTTTAATTTGGCTCAGTTAGGGTGAATTCAGCTCATAGTCTGTGAGCAGGAACATCATGGTGGAAGAGCATGATGGTGCAAACGTGCTCGGTTGTGGACATTCTATAAGCAAGGCAGGTGAACAACACCAGAAAGAGAGGATACATGGATTATGGATTGTATCCAAGGTCACACCTCCACGATTTACCGAGACACACCCAGAAGGAGGCGCTACTGATCTGCAAGGTGTCTCCTAATCCAATGGAGTTGGATATCTGATTTAATAGCTATAATATATGTACATAAGTTCATGCTTTTTAAAAATTTTTATTTTGCAGTACTAGAAATTAAACCCAGGGCCTTTGCACTGAGCTACATACATGTTATTTTATATTTTTTAATTATTTTATTCTGAGACAGGGTCTTGCTAATATGCTAAATTAGTCTCTTGTCATCCTCCTGCTTCAACCTTCTAGAATGGTGGAGTACAGGTCAGCACAACCACTGCTGGCTTTAAACTTGTGTTTTAAATATAAAATGAAATTATTTTGTGATAGACACACAGTAGATTAATTTCCATTATATGTTATTTGTAAGATAACTGAAGCATGTATGTCAGAGGAAGGAGAATTTTCTATCCTTCTAAGATGTGTTTTGAAAATTTCTAATATAAAAAAAAGAAAATTTCTAACATTGCACTTTTCTTGTATTTCTGGAATAAGCCAAATTTAGTTGTTCAAGATCAAATTTAGAGGATTAAATATTCATGGTACATTATTAGATTTGATTTTCTAATACAGTATGCAAGAATGTTACATTTCTGTAGGTAAGAAGATTCAAACTACAAAATTCAAAGAATGATATAAGAATTAAGTGAATAGCATACAAATGTTTATATGAGTATATATATTTACATACATATGTGTATATATACATGAGTACATATTTAAGAAAACTCTGTTGCTCTTTTTTCTTTCTGCTGATCATTTTCTAGTATTTTATTCTTTTCTTACACTTGTTTACCTTTAGTCTTTTCATTACATTTTAAAAGGCTGCTTAATAATTCAAATCACATGAATATCACTGTTATATGTATGTCACGACTCACTCAATTTTGAAACTGAAATGTGAGTTTGGATTTTGAACCCCTATTTACAAGGGTTTTACACTTGAAAATTCAGTGAATCCTAGTTTAAAGGTTCCCCTCACACAGGAATATGTGGTTGTCTTTGGCAAGCGCTTTAGAAGTAGGGATGCTTTTCAATTGTAGTTTTCTTTTTGTTTTTGTTTTCATAAACTTGCTCAGATGAAAGCATGATTTGTTGTCATCTCCCTATGCCATCGGAAATGTTCTTTCTAATCTGCACTTTCACTGGAGGTAGGCATTTTGATGTATGCTGCTTCAAGACCCAGTCCTAATTTCAGTGTCTTTTGAGGAAGAATTTTCCAATTCCTTTCTTTGTGAAAAGTGATCTCCTCTTATTCCACAATGTCACGTATGTTGCACAAATAGATGAAATTTAATATTTTGGTTTTCAGTTTTCTTTTATTCCATATTGGTAATTGTCTTTGGAGGCTTGTCTTTTAAAAGGCTGTTTATTCCATTTTCTGTAACATTTCCAAGGAGTTTTTTCAGATTATCTAGTTTCTCTCTCTCTCTCTCTCTCTCTCTCTCTGTGTGTGTGTGTGTGTAAGTTTTTTCGAGATGCAGGTTCAAGTTTTGTCTTGTCTAAACTCAACCTTACACTGACACTATTAAAGGTTGGCATAGGATCTAGTTTTACCATTTCCATAATAATGCCCTTTATAAAGTAGAATACATTTCCCATTTATAAGTTATTTGTTGGACTTTCAATTAACTTACTGTGAATAATCCATTTTCAGCATAGGCATAAACTGACATTGATAAAGAGGTCTTTAAATACATACTGTGATTCCATTTCCAAGTAGTTAAATAGTAAACAAAACCAATCAAAAGTGGAATTGGTCAGAGCTGTGGCTACCATAAAATTTTTGGCTGAGAAGAATTTCAAGGCAAACTTCTTGAATGCAACAAGAGTTTTACATCTTGTTCAAGTCGGTGATTAAATAAATGTTTGCTTCAAAAATTAATCAAGCTTTACACTTAAAGTCAGTGTCCTTTATATGCTTTATGATGTTTTTGTTATAACTCAATTTAAAAATAAATACAGTGAAGGTGTCCCAGAAAAGCAATGTTCACAAATATCAGAGCCATTAGGTAGACTTGCAACCCAGTCATTTTCACTTTTATTTTTAAAATGTTAATAATTTCCTCAAAACCTAAGCCCCAACATTATAAGAGCTAATGATCTCTTCTAGTAGTAAAATATAAAGCCCAGAATAATTCTGAACATGACTAATCTAGCTGCCATTATTAACAATCAAGCAGGGTTGGAAACTGAAAATAGCTCCAGTTAAAATGCCTGAACTGGATGATCTATAAGGGCATAAGAGTCTCATATTTTATGTCTTTAAGTGACTTATTATGCTCGTCTATCAGCAAATTAAAGAGACAAGTGAACACTCACTGTTAACCTTTTGCTTTTCCAAACAAACCTAGATGATTAGACATCTATGGTGATTTGCAAATGGTCTATCTTCACATGACTTTACTCTTAATATCCAGCATATTATTGATTTCCCTTCAAATTCCATCATTTCCCAGACATTGTTTATATTTATTTGATCAGTTCCAGTAAGCTACAAAAGGTTAAACAAACAAACCTAACAAACAAAACCATTCACCTACAACATAAAATAATCTGTGGATAATTTGATTGAATCTAAAGTTTACATTAATTATATCAGTATGAACTGTTTCCTTTTAAATAGTTCTTGTTACCAGAAGGTATGTGCATCTAAAGTAAGCACCACAGGTGCCTATTGTGTACTTAAAAAGGGTTATAAATTTATGAAGCTAACAGTAAAACAGTAAAAAATATACTTTCTGATTTCTTTTAGTGTGCTTGGTTTGTGATATCACTAATTTAAACACTTTGGTAACTATTGTTTTGCGATCAGTTGTTTGCTGAAACTCCATTCCATGGAATATCTCATAGAAGAGTCAAATTTTAGAACCAATTGAAAATGTATTTTACTCTTTTTTTTTATTTTGGTGAAATCCAGACTTTTCAACTAAAAATCTCTAATGCTTAAAGTAATGGCTGTCAATATTTGTATATGTTTGCACTCCTTCTACCTTCATGAACATGTCTTTAGGAAGAGAAATGTTCACTAGAAAGCTGCATTTTCAAAAAAAAAACACATAGCCAATTTTTCTAAACCACATAATGTTGTTTTATTCTATGATTTTGCAGAGAACAAAATCTGAGAAAAAGACTTGAGGACTTGAGTATGGTAAGTTAATTTAGAAAGTTATCTTTGCAAGCACAAATGAAGGAATAGAATGAGAAACAAAAGGAAGAGAAAACCAAACTAAAAGTTGTTACCATAACTGTGAACAATATGGACTTCATGTCACAGTGATCTGTTAAGGTGCAGGTAAAAATTCTTTGAAAACCATCTCCATGAAGGTGAATAGTCAGCACTGGCCTTAACGTTCTGTCTCCATTGTTCATTCTATGAGAGTTATTTCTTCATTACTAACTATTCTAACCTTTCAGAATAGCGTGTAAGCATGGTTCCAAGTGAGCACTGGAACATTAGTGAGGCTGCTTGGTAGAATGAGAGTGGGATTTGGTGCTTGCTGGTGCAGGCTGGCATTGCAAAGTAAGAACTTGCAATGAACTGCCCCCTGCAGCTGTGGTTGAAATCAGATGTGAAATAAGTGGGTATGTTACAAAACACCAGAGCCATTTAGCACACATACGTAATGTTAAGAAATTCTATAGTCAGATGGAGAAAGTGATGCCTACTACTCAAAAATAGTCTCAACTAACAAAGTGAATCTATTGTATTAGGGAACTTGGATTCATTATTACATTTCTCTGTTATCATTTGTTATAGTGTTTTAAATTAGTTAACTACTTTCACAGAATCTTAAGTTTTTTTAAGCCTTCTGGTCAGGTTTGGATATGGAATATGACCAAAAATATGATGATTGTCTAAGTTAAGAAAAAATTAATAAGTAAATTATCTTTAACCTCCCTCAAGATACTCCCCATCACGTTAAACGCACTTATCCTCTTGCTCTTGCAACTTTTTGAAGCAGTTCTGGAAACATTCTTACATAAGTGTCTTTAGTTTTGCTGTCATGGCTGCCTCAATGCCCTGAGTAGATTCAAAATATTTACTATTCATGGCCATTTTCAAATTGGGAAGGGCAAGACATCACACAGTGCCAAATCCAGTGAATAAGGCAGATGAAAATGCACTGCAATTATTTTACTTGATAGAAATTGCTGTAAATGTAAACTGTAAACTGCTTTAGAAAGTGGCAAGAATGATGGGATAAGGCTGTTTGAAGTGAAGGGAAATATTTTAAGAGAGATAAATGGCAATATGTCTTTTACTATAATCAATTTTAAAAATTTGAATGACCACTGCATTTTTTTAATCACACCTCCTTTGTGTGCTCAAAACCTTGTGCTTTCCAGACAGGTGCTGTGCTGCTGAGCTATATCCCAGGCCCAAGTGTACTTCTTGTTCTTTTTTAAAAGTGCATTTCATGTGAGTGTGTATTATATTATTCAGTATACTTTCACTGAAAACTAATATGTGAACATGTGAGTCTTTTTAAAACTGAAAATTGTCCTTGAAAGTTAAAAGTTTTTCAAATTTCATGAGTTCTTGTATATAAATTAAAGAAATATGCACATAAATGGTGCTTGTAACATTTCATAAAATCTATTTCTTTTTTAAAGATGTGTTAAATGCATATGATGATTATTTGCAAATAATACTTCTTCCATAAGAATATACTATTGCCTGTCATCTGTCGATCTATCTCTCATCTATCTGCTGCATTTGCCTATTAATAATACGTATAGCCTTAGTAATGAAATTGTCATACCAAATACATTAAGCTGAAACTGAAATGATCTGAATAATAATTTTTTCAATTGTTTCACTGAATATAATTATATGTAATCTGATAGCTACTTGTTGAATTTATATCTGAATGATGCTTTACTTACAAAATAATAGCACATATGACATTTAGTTTTTTATATTTTTATATATTTTGCAAATAATAGTGGTCACAGGATTTTTTTAAGATAGCAATCCCTCAACAAATTATTGACAAACACTTCGATTTTATGAAAATTTTATTAGCGATATAGACAGTATTCACAAACACATACTATAGCGTTTCTTATAACAGACAGTATATGTTTGATTTGGGATTAGTTAAATATGATATAGTTCATCTACCCAATAAAATAGTCTAGATGCATTAAAATTATGTTTTAAAAAATGTGTAACAACACAGAATATTATACACATACATTAACAAATCACCATGAATGTCAAATATTTACTTTGTAAAACACACAGACATAAGCAAACAATGTGACTTGGAATATGCATCAATATTTAAATTAATTTAAATATTGATATGCAAATGCAATCTTTATGATATTCTATATTTTTAAATATTTTCATAATTTATGATGAAAGCAGTAGTTCTTTTAAAAGAAGATCCAGTTGAGTGTTTCTCATGAATATTAACCTGGAGTTTAAGTCCTGAAACTATTTCCCAAAGTTATCTACACCTATTTTATCCAGAAGAGAATGAAGATCTGAAGAAACAATCACATAAAAGCCACAAGAACTAACTTCCGGTTCAGCATATAAGAGACAAAGAATTGTTACTCTAAGAACTAAAAATTGAAAAGTCAGCAACTGTTCTTAGTTCTGTGAGAGAAATAAGGTTACAGAGAAAACATTTCCCATAAAATTGGATGGTAAATACAAAGTATCACCACTTACTGGAGCTGAAACTCACAGAAGTAGGGAAAACTGAACTGTAATTGATACATTGCATCAATATCAGTAACTCTGAGAATTAAAAACTGTATAAGAGACAGTCAAAGAAAGACTCTACACTTTTTTACCTCCAATATATCCTCCAGGTTCTCACAGTGAGTATCAAAAGCCTATCTTCATTTCATCAGAAAGAGATGAAAAAGTATCACCTGGGGATGCATCAAAACATTTTGTTCTTCTTAATGATATCACACTCAGGAGAAACTAAAGCAGAACCTAACCTGCTGAAGGATCTTAGCCTACCTAAAGGAAGGGAAATACACAGTTCCAACTCTCTCTAGTCTGGTATGTAGTAGAAAAGAAATACACAATTCCAGGCCACTCTAATTATTTCATCTGACCAAAAGAGGTAGATTCTGAGAAGCACATGTGAAGTTTCAAATCTATCTAACAGGCTTACTAGAAGACTGAAACCAAATCATAGGACTATAAAAGACTTTCCTTCCCCACACATTTTCCAACATGTGTGAAGAGTTAATTTGTACCAGGTGCTTTTACTGACTTCATCATTTCTGGCCATCAAGAAGAAAAATTACAATCCCTACTAAATGGTTTAAAAAGAGTTTGAAAGAGAAACCAAGTACTTCAAACTTGGAATGAGATATAACTGAAGTGTTTGAATTACTAGATTAAGAATTAAAGCAAATATGATAAATATGCTACAGCTCTATTGAACAAAGCAATCTACATGAAGGAAAGGTGAGTAATGAAAGTTGGAAGCTGGAAATTCTACAGAACCATAATTCAGTATTATACCATAAAACAAAATCTTGTAACATTTATAAGGATTAGGGGTATAATTTAGTGGTAGAGCATGTGCTTAGCAAGTACAAGGCCCTGGGTTTAATCTTTAGCAGCCAGAAAACATACTATAACAGAATTGGATGAGCTCATTACTAGAGTAAATACATCTAAGGAAAGAAATAATATCTGAGCATTAGGGTAGTTCAATAGAAGTCTCCAATTCTCTTTCATAAAGCAAAGGAAGAAAACGAGAAAAAAGGAACATACAAAAGATGTTTGGAAAATACAGTAAATGTTTAATAAGCTTATTTCAAGAAAAGACACATTGTTATTAATTTCCATCAAAATACTCCCCCTCACTTCCAATACAGCACAATTATCATTCTTGCTCCTGTCTCAAGCTGTTCTGGAAGTTATCTTACATGAATCTTTTTGTGGCTGCCTTGATGTTCTGAATTGATTCAACATGCTTACAGAAATTCCCATCAAATAAAAAGAGGGCAGTGTTTGCTTACCCCCTTATCTAGCAGATCTGGTGCCTTACAAGTTCTGGATGTTCCTCAAAGTCAAAATGATTCTGTAAGGTCGACGATTTGAATCAATTCAGAACCTCAAGGCAGTCACTGAATTGTGAATAAAGGCACTCACGATAAGCTGCTTTCAGAACTGTTTCCAAAAGTGGCCATTATGGTAGGATAGGTGTGTTTGAAGCAAGCGTAATATTTTGAGGGTGGTTGATGGTAATGTGTCTTTGACTGTAATATTGTTTTACTTAAACACAAACTGTATTTTTCCATTATACCTCGTAATATCTAAAAACTGAGATAACTACAGAAGATAAAACATATTTTAAAATGTGAATAAAATATTTTCGCAAATAAGAAAGATTTTCATAATTAAGACCAAACAGCAACACGTAGATCTGAGATGCTCAAAGAGAAAAAGTATACAACTATTTGTTGATGAGCATATTGGCCATTTGCAAGATTTACAATTATAAATTGTGTTGCTATAAACATGGGTATGCATGCATCACTGTAATATGACGACTTCAAATCTTTTCGGAAAATAGCTACAAGAGGAATAGCTGAGTCAAGCGGACTTTAGTTTATTGAGAAATCTCCATGCTGATTAAAATATTAATAAAGAGCAAAATAAAAGATAGATAACAGGAAGCAGGGAGGGTTTTTTCAAAAAAAAAGGGAGTAAGTGATGGAGCGAAGAGAGTGAGGGGAGCTAAAGGGATGAGAAAAAAAATTCGAGGGAAAAAAACAGAAATAGAGCTTTTGTAAACAGGTGGGGGAAGAAGAGTTGGAGGAAGCAGAGAAAGATGGGGAAAGTAGGGAACAAAAAGAAAAAGAATTGAGATGCCTCATTACACATATGTGTCTCCATGATAAATTTAATCATTGTGTTCTGCAGACATATACTAATAAATTATAAAAAAGAAATAAAAGAAGCTACAGTAAAAAACATGTTAATTATACAAAACAGAGATCTGGATTAGATGTGGCTCCAAGTTACTAAGCAAGCAAAACACAGTGGAATGTAGTACTAAAATCTTTAACAGAAAATCCTACCAACCTAATGTTGTATCCTATGAAATTTTCCTTCAAAAGTGAAAAACAAATAAAGAATTTCTCTGTTAATAACAATGAAGGATATGTGTTTCTTGTAAACAAGTCATAAAAGAAAAGTTAAAAGAACTTTAGAGAGAAGGAAAGAAA
>RJWT010035451.1:0-13452 GCA_004365215.1 Cuniculus paca | reverse complement strand
ATTAGTTTCATTTCATTCCGATTTGTTTGATTTTATTATACTTGATGGCATGGACAGCTATTTTAAAGATAACAAAATATATAATTGCAGCCATCAAGGATTTCCAAATATCTTGTTTCGAAGCCCTGTATGGCTTTCATTGTTTGTTTTGATTGATTTTACTCTATTCTGTATGGTTTGATTGTAATATGTCTGAAGGTGTAGGCAACTATTCTGAAGATAATAAATATTATGGTAGCCAATGCTGTTTTGCTAATATCTTGAAATTCTGTATTGCTTACATTGTTTTGCTTTGTTTGTTTTGTTTTGTTATGTTTTGTTTTGTTTCTACTGTTTTAGTTTGTTGTATTTTGTTTGATTTTACTTATCCCTGATGGTATGGGCAGGTATACTGCAGGTAACAAGAGGCATTATGGTAGCCTTATCGATTGTTTTTTACCCTGTTTAAAAGTCATGTACCATGTTCGTTGCCTTGTTTTGATTGACTTTACTCTGTTTTGTTTTGTTTGATTGTATTCTTTTCAAAAAAAAAAAAGAGAAAGACACTCAGGCATGATGGTGCACATCTGTAATCCCAGAACTCTGGGAGGCCAATGCAAAATGATTACTAGCTCAAGCCTACCCTGAGCAACACGGCAATTTAGTGAGACCCTGTCCCTAAATAAGTGAAAAATGGTAAGGATGGAAAAGGGATGTAGTTCAATAAGAAGGTCCTAATTCAATTCGCAGTACTGGAAAAAATAAAAAACAGAAAAACACAATTATCATAGTAATTTTCTCAGTATAATCAATGAACAAATGCTTTAAAACCCCTTGTGTAGTCTTAACACATAGGCACTCAAAAGGAAGGGCTCATCGGTAGGAAATGCTACACATGAAATCATCTGATGAAAATAAGATTTTTTAATACTCACTTCTCCAAAAGCAAATGCTCAAACTTCAAAAGCCCAACCCAAGGAATCCTTCTGAGATGCTGAAATATTACATTAGTATTCTCTAAGGTCCTATTAAAGCCACCCCAAGCAGAATGGCAAGGAAACAGTGAAAGGGTTCTGCATAATAATGACAATGACACTGATGGAGAGGTAAGGTCCTTACTTGGTGTTCCTTTGGAAGAAAGGAGGAAAAATTATTAAGAAGAACAAAAGAGCATGACCAGATTTGCTAGTTCACGGAACTGAAAGCCCCGGGAAGTTCCTGGGCAAGGTATAAAGTATGAAGAGCCAGGCTAACAGAGGGTCCATTTTACAGAAGTCAGTAAGTCAACAAAGCATGAATGTGTGGGTTAGGTCTGCTGTCACATTCTGGGGATTCTCAGAAAATCTGTTGTATTAGGATGAGAATGAATAATCTTCAGTGAAACCAAAGTTTATTGACAAACTTCACAAAACCCATGAAAGCATCCCTGAGAGATAATAAGACCCTCTTCGTAAACTGAATATCCCTTCAACTTCAGTTTTGTTTATTTTTCTAAATAGGGATGCTCTTTTAATGAGTAATATGTCACTTATTATGTCTAAAACTCATATGTTTTACAAGCAATTTGTGATCTTTTATCTTTCCTTCATTAGTCTCTTAATCATATTTTCTTACTGTGGAGACTTTGGCATTGAACTATATTGGAAACCATTAAGTTTGTCTAAACATCAGAGGCAATGAGGTTAATTTCATTTTTAAGAGACTGCTTTGGACAGCCAAAGACATGAAACAGCCTAGAAACATATTTGATGTCACTAACCTTAGAGAAAAAGGAACCTAATACATTTCATTAAGCATAATTGAATAGAAAATCTACAATGAAAATGGCACAAGAAACATTGTGTAAATTGACTTTTTGAAGTATAGCCTTCCCTCAGTGCACATAGTCAGCTCCCATTAATTTTAATGGACATAACTGGCTCATATATCAGCTGGATGATTTCACCTGCATCTGTATAAAAATGGCTACATAAAGAAAAAGATGCCTATGAAGAAAAATGGAGTGGCTGGTGAAGATTGCCTGGATAATAAAGTATAATGATGTCAGAGTTAATTAAATATAAGTTCTCACACAGAATAAATGAGGAATTTTCAAATCAAGTAAATTGTTTTTGTGAAAAAGAAAGCACCTAAGAAAATAATGCTGAGGTCAGGCCCAATATATACTTGACTGCTTTTCCACTCAAAATCCAGTTCTCCCACTAATGTGAATTTTGAGCTTGGGGTAGATGTTATCTGTTACATTCCATCATTACACATACAGTATGAGTCCACCACACAAAAGGCACTCTGCAGTTTCTTGATGAATTAAAATTTGACTATCACTTGTTTCTAAAATTCTCTCCAAATTTTCACACCTCTTGGCCTTGGTTCACAGTAATTCCTTTGCCTGGAACATCCTCTTACATGTCCAAACCTAATCTTTAATCTTTAAATACCTAGTCAACCCACAAATACCTTGTCACATACTAAGAATGTTTTCCTGGTCCTCTCAAGTGAATATTGATTGATCAACATAGCATAGCTGCATAATCCTGTATATTCCTAAAACTTATTGAAGATCTCAAAAATATGTCAATTTATATGAACCATCCCTATCAAAAGCAATGCCAGAAATTAAAATAAAAAATTTCAAATATTTGTTAACTTATTAAAACAACAATATGCTCATTGCATATTGGCATAAGTAAAACATTTTAATCTTTAAAACTATACACTCCCACCAAACAGTGACTAGATTGGCATTTTTTACCATTACAAATTTCTTTAATGTCTGACTTAATAGAAAAGGGACAGCTTGGCTCCAGTATTTTCTTCTATAGTCAGTATATTGTGAAATATTGTTTTGGTTGAAGCATCTGGAAGAAAATTCACCTTATATGACATGTACTCAGAAAAGGAAGAAATATTTTGAGATCCTTTTCAGATAATTGTGAATAATCTTTTATATTATGCCAAAATTCTATAAATGTTAGTTCTAAATGTCAGTTGCAATATGATATCTGAAACAATATTAGTATAATTTTTAACTCTTACATTAAATTATTTTTCTATTTTTTAGTTTGAATATCTATGCATGGTTTTGTAATATCATGCATCAATAATTTTTCTAATTCTTCAGATGATTTCAATGTGTAAACAAGTCTGAAAATCACTGCTCTAAAATTTAGAGTCAGAGCCACAAGAAATTGAAATATGTTTCTCTTATTTCTACCAACCCTGGCTGTACTAATACCTCCTTCCTGCTATTCTGGATGTAAAACAGGAAGAAATTGGAGATTAGGAGGAAGAAAAAAGATTAAGTTATGTAGAAGTAAGCAGATGCATTACTACTGTCTATTACTTTGTGGATGCCTATTGTTTTACCTACATAAATACAACTTTTTCTGAACTATGCAAGATTATATTGCTATGCTTCTTTATCACCAAATATCTGAGTATGTGTATCTTAAAACAGAAATGCTATGTAGAGTGGCCAAAAAAAAAAAAACACTCCTATACCAAATGCTATCAAAGATGTGGAGCAAAAGGAAGTCTTATTCATTGCTAATGGGAATGCAAAATGCAAAAGCCACTTTGGAAGACAGGCAATTTCTTACAAAACTAAGTATACTCTTTATATCATATAATCCAGTAATAATAATTCTTGACATTTGTTTCAGTGAGTCAAAAACTTATGCCCACATAAAAACCTGGAAATGCATGTTTATAGGAGCTTTATTCATAACTGCAAAACTTAGAAGCAAACAAGATGTCTTTGATCAAGTGAATGGATAAACTTGGTACATCCAAGAAATGCAATATTATTTAACATGAAATAGAAACAAAAAGGCACAAAAGAGCATAGAGGGAACTTAAATCCATATTGCTATGTAAAAGAAGTTAATCTGAAATACCATATGATTCCAACTATATGACATTCTGGAAAAGGCAAAGTTATAAAGAAAATAAAAGAAGTTAATCTGAATACCATATGATTCCAATTATATGACATTCTGGAAAAGGCAAAGTTATAAAGAAAATAAAAATATTAGTGGTTGCGAGGGATTAGAGAGGAAAGAGGGACTGAAATAGCAGAGTTCAGAGGATTTTTGGAGCAATTCACCTTACACTGGATGTGGCTATTCTTTATTCTTTTCTTTTATTACTAATGTTGATGTGTTTATTTTTTTAAAAATAGCAACCTTGCATAGTTGACTTATATGAGCATGGACACAAAAAACAAACAAACAAAAAAACTCTACCAGATTACATATTATTTCCAGTATTGACTCCGTTCCATTATTTGCCTCTTTTTGTTCATTTTCCATTGCCTTTGGATAGTTACTTTTATATTATTTTATTTAGAATTTTGAGATATTTGTGAAAGTGTTGGTAGAATAAGAACTATGTGGCCATTACCAGAGACAGAACCTTTATATCTTATTGAATTCGGCAGATATTTGAGATAATAAAAACCTTTGCATCAAAACATGATTATAATGTCTTCTTTCAATTATTTAGTCAATCCTCATTAATAGACTTATTGTGTAAGGCACTGTATTCAGTGCTAACATGGAATGAAAAGAAAAAAACAGTATGACTTTGTCCTCAAAAAAATTCTGATCTAGTTGGAAAGATAATGATTCGTGAAAGATAATAGACTCACTAACTTTCATACAGATTAGTGAAAGTTAAATAACATGCAAGATTGTACGTGATCTAGTATGAAATGTGTTTTCATAGAAATAGTGCTGTTTCTACTGTAACTGTGGTTCATGGGTAAGCAGCATCGGTAACCTCTAGGAACTTTTAAAAATTCAGAAACTCAGGTCCAACCACAGAGGTACTGAATCAGAGTCTGCATTTTTACAAGAGCTCCTATGAACATTAAAGTTTGAGAGGCACTATTCTAGAAATTAAGAAAGGGAATTCCTGCAAGAAGTTTTCAGGGAAGACTTCATGTAGGATATGAGATTTCAGGCCTTGGATGGTCTAAAACAGAAGAAAAGAGTCTTTCCACTGGAGAAGACAGGAGCAGACTGGGAATGACTGCAAACTGGGGAGTAGTTAAATATAACACTGAAAATAAGTTGGAATTTGTACTAATTAGCATGTTTTTATCTGCAAAGCAGAGAAATCATAGCCAAATGAGGTTTATAGTGAAAGGATACTACCAACTCACATAGCTAAAAGACTAGAAGGTAGATCAGTTCTATGAATGAGCAATCCAGTAATTCAACAACATCATAAAAAAAATCAGTGCCCTCCATGTTTGCCTGTATTATTCACAGTTCTTCAGTATACTGACTTTTATCCTAGATGGGCTCCCTTTTAGCTTCAAGAAATCTGACTGAGTTTCAGGGACTCTGCAAGGCATTAAACAGGTCTACTCTGTCTTTTGTTCTTTTTTTCTGATAATGTCTCAGGACTCAACAGATTTACCTTTGTGTCTTATCAGCCAGAACTTTGTAAATTGGACGTGGTCGCATCAATTACTCAGGGTAATGAATCTGACCACTTGATAGGAGCAACAAAGTCTCACTCCCTGAGGGTGGAAATATGAAATGAAAAAGTCACTTTGGAAGACTTATTTTGGCAGGTTTTTACAAAAACAAATATATTCATATCTCATAATTCAGTAATTGCACTGCTTCATATCAGGCAATCAAAAGCAACTTCCTAGGCTGAGGAAGAACGAGTTATTCTTGACAGACATTCACCTAGGAAGAGGGTGAACAAAAATCAGGGAATGGCAGTTGATAAAACTGCAAGTGCCTGACACCTCTCAATTCTGTTTTATTGACGTTTACTCTATAATCAGCCTCCTTTATTTGAAAAATGGAATAAATTGCAGCCAATAGATCAATATGTAAACAGATAGAAAGATAGAGAACATAATCATTTAGCTCTCCTTTAATGGTACTGCTCATTTGAGCCATCAGAAACCCCCTTTACATCATGTTTTAAAGAACTTTATAGGTTTTAATTTGAAGAGCATCACTATTATGATAACTGTAAACAATACGACATTAATAATGTTAAAATTCAGGCCTCCTTTCACCTGCTTTGCATTTGCTTTTCCGATACAGATGATAACACTTAAGATTTATTGACTGACATCTGGTTAACTAAATGTCTATTTCCTCCTGCCTGTTCAAGGGATCATAAGAGAGCACTGGGAGAATAATTAGAGCGCAGCTAAAGAGCAGTACTAACCTTGAAACCTTAATTAAAGCTAAAACAAAAGCAATATCCTGAGAGAATTGTCTGTCTTTATCTGGACACCTGTCTGTCTGTTTGAAACCTTATTTTGGAAACCTCCAGTTTGTTTTTCTTTGTTTTCTAAAGTTGAAAGTTCCTTGCACCTCTCTTTTGCAAATCTTATTCATTTGGCCCTCAAAAAAGCTCACTGTTCCAAAGACAGTAAGACACTGTGCTTCCTACCGGTCTTTCCACGGGAGCTTTACCTGGAGTTCAAGTCTCTGTGACACGAGTAGAGGAACAGTAACTGAGATCAGCTGGGAAGGGGTCTTTCTACCTGACCACAGCTGTGAAGCAATGATTTTAGGCTAACTGGAGTGGCTGAAAAATAAACCCCTGCAGCAGTTGTAATCACAAACTGTGTGCTTTGTTTCAAAAAGCAAATAATCCTGTTTTTCCCAAAAGTCTACAGATCAAACATTATAGGAAGCCTAACCTATATGATTTGTGTGTGTTCTAGACACTTTCTTTGGAGTAAAAGGAAAAGTAGTTTTAAAGGAATTAGAAGGATCTCACACCATGTAATAGGGGGTTATCGTAACTATTGAAAACTGGCATTGCGGAGTCATAGGTCAGCATCTCTCTCTCTCTCTTTCTGATTACAGGCAACAGTGGGTTTCATTTTGGCATATTCATACATGCATATAACATACTTTGAACTTTTGCCTTCCATTCCCCCCTTTCCCTTTCCTTCCCTGACCCTTTACTTTCATGTAATATTTCTTTTTTAAATTTTCATTGATTTTTTTAAAGATTCCTCATATAAGGGAAAATGCAAATATTTCACAATATTATATTATGTCTGAAAATATAAATATTCTGAGTCTGGCTTATTCCACTTAACATAATGATCAACAGCTCCATTATTTTCCTACATGTGACATGATTTCATTCTTCTTTATGGTTGAAAAATGTTTCATTTTATATATATATATATGCCATGTTTTTTATCCATTTATTTTTAGCCATGGGCACTTAGGCTGTTCTAGATCAGCTATTGTGAAGTGTGTTGTAATAATATAGGTATGCATGTATCTCTGTATTAAGCTGACTTTAATTCTCTTTATTTTAAAGTGATATAGTACAGCTGAATCAAATGAAAGCTCTACTTTCAATTTTTTGAGGAAGCTTTATACCAAACTTCATAATAGATGAACTAAATTGCATTCCTATGGAGTACGGAAGAGTTATTTTTTCCCTACATCTTCTCCAGCATTTATTGTTTTTTTCAGGGGGTTGGGTTGTTTGTTTTTGTGTTCTTGATGATAGCCATTCTGACTAGGATGAGACTGAATTTCATTGTACTTTTAATTTGCATTTTCCTGATAGCTAAAGATGCTGAACATTTTTCATATACTTACTGGCCATTTGTACATACTTTCTTTGAAGGATGTCTGTTCAATTCATTTGCCCATTTATGGATTAGACTATTTTATTTTTGATGTTAAATTTTTAAGTTATTTTTATATTCTAGATTTTAATATCTGTCAGAAGAGTAGCTGGCAATGATTTTCTCACTTTTTGGAGGATGTGTCTTCACTCCATTGCCTGTTTCCTTTAATTTGATGTAATCCCATTTGTGGATTCTTGCTCATATTTCCTGTGCTATTGGGGTTCTATTCAGGAAGTCTTTGGGGCTGTGGTTTCGTCCGTTTCCCACGTTCTCAGTAGCAGTTTCAAAGTTATAAGTTAGGTCTTAGGATCTATTTTAATTGATTTTTGTTGAGGATAATACATAGAGATATAATTTCAATCTTCTACATACTGATATCCAGTTTTCCCCAACACCATTTATTAAAGAGATGTCTTCTCTTCAACATATGTTTTTGGCCTCTTTGTCAAAAATCAAATGGTTGTAGTTATATTGTTTCTGTTTCCTCTATTATATTCCAGTGGTCTATATGTCTGTATTCCTGCCAGTATCATTCAGTTTTTGTTATCATGGTTTTGTAGTATAAAATCATATGATCATTTCAATGGGTGCAGAAAAAGTTTTCAACAAAATTCAACATCCCTTCACATTAAAACCCTTGAAGAAACTAGGGGTAGACAGATCTCTTACTTTAATAATAGTAGGGCTAAATGTAATGAACCCACAACCTGTAACATCATGCTGAATGGGGAAAAACTGAAAGTATCTCTAAAATCAGGAAGGAGACAAGGCTGTTCATTCTTACCACTGCTGTTCAATAACTGTGTAAAATTTTAGCCAGAATGATTAGATGGGAGAAAGAAATAAAAATGATAAATATAAGAAAAGAAAAAGTCAAATTATCCCTATTTGCAGATGACACAATCCTTAAAAGACCCTAAACTCCACCAGAAGATTTTTAAATCTAAAAATTTCAGAAAAACGGTAGGGTACAAAAATCAATGTACAAAAATCAGTAGCTTGTCTATATATCAATAAGGCACCCATTGACAATTCCCAAGATTCATATATGGAAGCAAAAGACCCAGAATAACCAAAGGAATCCTAAGAACAAAGATCAATGCTGGAGATCTTACAATATTCAGTTTCAAATTATACCTCAGCTTGTCTTGATGCCATCATTTCCCAGGATTAGGGTACTAAGCACATCTGTTACTCTCTTTTAGTCTCATTTTACCCGCCATAAGAAATAATAATTATGATAATTGGGCCTATCGGTTTATGGTGAGGATTAAATGAGAAAACATCTGTTAAATATCCGCCTCCTAGTTATAGCCTCTATTATTATTTTTTTTTTACCTAGTCAAGACTGACATAGTATAGAAAAATGTCTCAGATCCACCAATCATTACCAAAAAAAGCCACCTGCATTGTTTTCTTTATGTTACCATCAAAGTAATAGAAATGTACCCCCAAGAATCAATGACATTTGTGGTACTGTTTTGTTTTAAGGAAACTGAGTTAAGCAGTGCCTGGTAATAAGGAGACTGGCCCTCAAACGTACCCTGGGTTTATTGACTAGCACTTAATTTCTCAATTTCCTGAGAAAATTGGATGACATAATCCAGATTGTAAGATTTACAAAGACATGGAATGCCTACTCTATGTCATTCATTGATAAAATCATGGATTTACAGACATCTTTGGCAGAAAAGAAATTTCAATTCATTAAAACATCATCAACTCAATTACTTTTGTGTTCACCCATACCTATGTCTAAACTCTGTTTCTTTAAGTTCCGTCTATGCTTCAAGGCTCATGTCACACTCGCTGCCTCCGTGAAGCTTTTCCTGATCCTGTCACTCAGGACTCCATCTTCCTTTAGTTCCCATAAGACCTGCTTTTGCATCCCTATTGTCATCAGGCTGTGCATTGTGTCAGTTCCCTCTGTTCTGCTCTTGGCTCTCCCACACTCCCGTAGCAGAGTCCCTCACTGAACTGCTTCTATTTGAGTAATCATTGCTCCTTGAGAGCAGACAGTGGTTGTGCTCCTGTTATCTGCTGCAGTATTTAGCGTAACATTCTTCCCATAGTGAACACATCATCTGTAATGGTTGAATTAAACTGGATTAAATTAAAATGAGTCGTTTTTAATAAAAATATCTCCTGTGCTGAGGATTCATTGTTCTGCTAATAAGTTTCTATGTCATTAAAACTTCACCATACCTTAGGAATAAAACTGCAATTGTATAATATGCATTACAGTTAGGAGATTAAGTGGCTGAATAAATTGTTAATAAAACATTTCAAGGGACTATTTTATTCCAGAATTTCCAAGGATATGTGTTTTAGAGCTTATATTTCTCCTGTTTGGTAACTCCAGATGAAATCATAGTCATGTGAACGTTTATAAAATGTAAATCATTATGCAAATGCATTTTTAAAATATTTAGTAGAATAATAAGGAATATCATTTTCTTGGCTTGGAACTTTCAACAGAAAAATTTCACTACTGAGGGTAAAAAGATAAAATCTGCTTTTGTACTTACCCAATTTGAAAGATTCATGACAGCTTCATGATACATCAATAAAAAATATTTTATAACCTCTTTTTGTAACAAAGATAAACTTCACCTTTTAATATCTGGGAAGAGCATGTAAGTATTTTCATTTTTATACTTTTTTTTGTCAAGGGGATGACTATAAGATCAGTAATAGGTTCACAATCACGTGGCTTGAGAATTATACTAACTCCAACAAAGGAACGATTTTATCTGGTGTCAGTTCTTGGTTGTTCATATTAAGGCATCCTGTGAAGACTGCTTATTTCATAAATCTTGCCTAAAAAGCTATGGGCTAGGATTCAATAGCATAGTAAATATTCCAGCAATATAGCACAAACAAAATAGGCTTTCAAAATGTTCCTACATGCTTTCAGTTTTTCCACTTTATGTACTATTATCTGATTCAACCTATCCCACACAGTTTCTTTCCCAAATTCTCTGTAGTGGCATTTGAATTTCTAAGCTGAGTTTCTCCATCACAACCCAACCCTAAACATTGTAAGATAAGAAAAGATAAGCAGTAGCTATTACCCCAGCAGAAGTGCTTGTTGACAACTGACTACACAAGAGAGGTAGAAAACAGAACTGGAGAAACCTTCAAGACCTTTCTTGAACGTTAATTATCGCCACTTATAATTTTCCATTTGTTTAACAACCTGGAAATAGCTAGCTACTGACTTTGGCAAAATGGTCGCCAATTATAGCAACAAGTGCTGAGCTATATTTTCCATAAAAGTTTTGTGGAATCATTTCACAGCATCTATTATCATCTTACACTCCATATTATATCAGTACTTTATACTGATTGTGAATTTTAAAGATGTGCTTGGGTCTTTCCTCAGTGGTTTCCTTGTGTTTGTTAACATTAGCCCTTCATCTCTCCGGACTAATGGCACTTTCACACCCTTACTTCTGGGATAGTTACAGTACCCAGAGCAAAGCTCATGTTGGCAAACATGATCAATTCTTCCAAAAGCACTAAAGACCTTTCCAAAAGCATATTATTTTAGTTGCTTCTATCTAATGATAAAGGAAACTTTTTTATACAGTGTTTGCATTAACATTTTTCAAAAAAAAAAACCTGAAATTTATTTTACTCCAGAAAGATATTAAGTTGTTTCTGCATTCAAACAACTCTTAATGCATTAGTTCAGTATACCCCAAACTTATGCTATTTCATTGACTAAATCATTCACCTTGGTTTTTGTTACTCCCAAAGTGAAAATTTCATTTGTGCAGCTTTACAAAATATTCTTTAATAAAAATCTTTTTAACAATCAAGTAATGAGGAAAACTTAAGAGTTCCATTGGGTTTTTATTTGATATAAAAACAAAATTGTGGCCCTGAAATGTTGAATGACTAAATTCTGTATTTACCTGTTTAGTCACTTGCCTTCCTAAATCCTCTAGACCTTATTCTTGTAATTAGCATTCCAGGTGTGCACTAATGCACCCTTACCTACTTCAATAAAAGAAAACACGCTCAGAGATTTATTTTGTAATGTGGCCGGTTATGCTTTGTTGCTGACCTCTTTATTTAGAAATACCTAAAAAGGTTTTCCACTTGAACTTAAGCCCAGTATCTTTCTTGAACCTGTGAAAACTGGGATAAACATAGACTAAGGAGATAAGAAAATTTTACATGGAGACTGGACAAATGAGTAAATTACTGGTGAATAGATCAGGGTTGCTCACTGTGGAGAGGTTATAGGCAAGCAAGTTGTAAACCAGGATGAACCATGTAGTACTGGGTTATGGTTAGCAATATAAGTATGAATTCATGTTTGACTTTAAAAAGATACAAGTGGATGCAGAGATTATTTTGTATATGTGTGAACATATAGATTATTGTATAAGCATATATTTTCAGGTCTACCCATTGAGATAGCCTAGAAGCAAGAATACCCCAGAAGCAGTAAGTGTACTCAGTGCCCAGATCTTGGTTTCCGATACCATTCTCCAGTGTAAGGAACCAGGGCACCTTGGATAAATGGATGGTTCTAAGGCTGAGCAGGAAACAGACAAAGATGAGACTGAAGCATCATACAGTGCTATAAGTAAGGAAGTGCTCAACAATTAAAATGATGAGGACATATCAAAGTGACAAGAGTCAACCTGAAGTCATTC
Source organism: Cuniculus paca (assembly GCA_004365215.1). Lineage (NCBI taxonomy): Eukaryota > Metazoa > Chordata > Mammalia > Rodentia > Cuniculidae > Cuniculus > Cuniculus paca. The sequence goes on along the minus strand of RJWT010035451.1, from coordinate 1,167 downwards.
CCAAAGGCCAAAACTGAAATTATTTGTGCAAAAAATAATGTAGTAATCTATTCTGTGATAAATAAACCAGTGGACAGTGGAGTAGACAGGGCCTTCTCCTGATCATTTATACTGGTTATAAATCAGTAACAGCCAGATTATTCATACTGAAGGAAACAGTTTTGACTATTCTTGATAGTGATAAATCTCTAAATTCAAACTTATATGTTACAAATTCAAATGTCTACCAAGTTCAAGTAGTTGTCAGAGAATGAAATTAAGGACAATAGGATCAGGTTTAGACGGATCCTGTCTTTTAAAGGTAATAGCAATCACTTACCCCAATTGACTGCTGCCTTAGCAAATATAGACGAAATATTAGTGAATTTCTTAAAGAAAAACAAAAGCTTGATTTTTGTGTGAAGTTTTAAAAAATCTTAACTGCCAATTAACAATTTTTACAAACTCTGTATGAGCCAAATTAAATATATTCATGGTATAAATTTAGACTAAAGGCTATCAATTTGTACCTTCTGACCTAAATATATTATTGTAACTCTGGGATTTTGCTATTGTTTTGTTGTTGGACTTTTTTCAGGATATTCAGATATACAATTAAAATGTATGTGTCTTCAGTGTGATGGAAGAGTAAAAGTTAGGAAGAAGTTGCTGTGGAATGACTACCTACGAGGCATGGTTATCTCAGGAGGAATAACATCTTAGGGCAGAGGTGGAGGGCAAAATTCTGACTTCAAAAACTGGCAGATTTTTAAACACATTAAAAAATAAGAGAATTCTAGAATCTCTTTACTGTATAATTTTTAAGAAAATATCTAAACTTTTGAAAATGTCAACCCAACTGAGGGCATGGCCTGTTCTTGAGGACTAGGTGCCAACAGGGGAGAGTTGAAAGGTCAATGCTAAACTGAAGGGAAACCAGTAAGTTCACACTTAAATACAATGGAGATTTAGGAGCTATCAGCAATTCAAGCTATAGAAGGGTGGATCTGAGTTATGGCAGAAACTTTAAGGGGTAATGGTTATCTCAGAAGGGGATTAAACTTGGTCAACATTACAGAGACCAGTAACCTAAAATAGATTAGTATGCACTGCAACTACCTTAGCTCATGTCCTCTCCATCAGTTTCTCTGCATTCTTCTGTCTGGCTGCTTTCTCATTACCCTCCCA
>RJWT010035450.1:0-13453 GCA_004365215.1 Cuniculus paca | reverse complement strand
GTGGATTCCATCCTGTCTTTCTTCCAGAGTAACCTTCCCAAGCACGGTGTCTGTCAGTGCTGGGAGAATCCCGTCTGGCTGCCTCCATGAGTTCATAAATCACCTTGTTGTCATCGCCTGGCAGAGGGAGGGTGCAGTGAGGAGAAGTGGGAATCAATAACCCCATTTCTATCACCCACCCTCTCCCCATGCCCCTCACCAACCAGGGCCAGGAATCTCTGTTCACACAAAATGTTATTTGTCCCAGCTTCCAGAAGATCTTAGCATCGATATGCCCTCTAGTGGAGTTTTAAAAACAACCCGAACCCTACACACTTGGAGTTGCACCCACACCAAACAATGATTTGCTGACTTGGTTTAAGCCACGAGGCCCTGATTCCAAAATGATGCCATCCAGGGGCACCTGTCACCCCAGCCAGAGCTGCCTGAGTACAGCTTTCAGGTCTTGGTCAGTGGCCTGGGGTACGTGGTGTCTGTCGTCACCATTAGTAGGAATGATACCCAGGACCTGGATGTAGTGGCCCAAGTCAGAAGCGAGGACTGCCCCTTGCTTCCCTCTCCCAAACTTTCTCTACCTGGTGTGCTGCCAGTTTGGCCCAAATAAGTTCTTTCCATCCATCCTTCTGGCTTACATAGCCCTTTTCTTAATAGAAAAAGCTATTCTTTGTGATCTTTGCCCATTCCTCCTGCCCCATGTCACCATTATGGATTTCTGCAGTTTCTCCAACTGTGGATGGCTTCCTTTTAGTGTCTGTCTCTCAGCCTCTGCACCACTGACATTCTGACCTAGGTAATTCTTTAGGGCAGCGGCAGCCCATCTTAAGTATTGTAGCATCTGTGGCCTCTAGATGCTAGTAACCCGTCTCCGTTTGTGACCACCGGAAATGTCTCCAGATATTGCCAACTGTCCCCTGGAGTGAAAGGAGAAAAGCCACCTCCCTCCTTGACTGAGACCCACTGGCTTACCTGTGCATAGGCCCTGGGTGGAGTAGGATCTGAAGGAGCTCTACCAGAGCTTTTGAGGGCCACCCCCAGAAGGAGGACGAGGTGGCCACTCCCAGCAGCTGATTCCCTCCAGGTTGGCTATGGGCGTCGACCTTTTTCCTTTTGGGACCTCGCCACCAGAAGGCTCCTGTGCACAGCAGCTGCTTGCTCTGCAATGGAGAAACCACACTCCAGGCGTGAATTTGTCAAGCGTGGGTCCAGTGAAAATACACCAACTCCCAAAGAAGGGGGAAACATAATTGTAAAGTTTCTGAACTTTCCAAGCCTGGGTCCTGGCTCTGCATCCAGCTGCCTTTGCCTGACCTGGGAGGACGATTGTGGGATGGAGGTGAACTCAGAGGGGGTGAGTATGGGGGGTGCCGAGAACAGGGAAGCTGGCAGTGGGGGCTGGAGTGAGAGAGACTTAATGGCGTCTGCAGGCTGGAGGGGACACAAGCGGCTCTGGTTCTCCCCTCTTTCCTGAGCATGCCATGGTAGCTATCCAGGCCCAGTGAGAAGGCTACAGGAGAAACCAAGAGCATCGTCTTTGTCTGTTCTGGCTGCTATAACAGAATCCTATAGACTGAGAGCTCATAAACATTAGGAATTGATTTCTCACAACTCTGGAAGCTGGGTCATCTAAGATCAAGGCACCAATTGGTTCCATGTCTAGTAGGAGCTCGTTCCTCTTTGAGGGATGTATTTTCATTGTACCTTGCATGACGGGGGTTCCCCTGGGGCCTCTTTTATAAAAGTATTAGCTCCACTCACATCCTTATGACCTAATCTCCAAAGAAGTTACCTTCTAATGTTATCATCTTGAGGGTTAAAATTTCCACATATGGATTTGGCGGGGACACATTCAGAGCACAGCAGAGATGTGGTTATGCTACTCAGCCCTTCCAGTGGGGATAAAGCCCCAGAGCACTGTGTCTTCTGCATCCCTCCCATGGCTCCAGCCACCCAGACAGGAACCCAACTGTGTGCCCTTTCGTACCATATTTGATGCCTGGGCAGGGTACAGAGGTGATGGGCTAGGGATATGGGCATTGGAATCAGAATGCCTCAGCTGAATCTAGGCTCCTCCATTCAACACCTGGTATGGTCTTGGGTGTGTTGTCTAACTTTCCTCAGTCTCTCCTGTATTCAATGACACCCTTCATATAAGATATGGAGTCACCAGCACAAGACTAAGACAGATTGTCCTCTCCTGCCAAATATGCATCCCTTCTCCTCAGGACAAGTCAGAATCGATGATGGAAATGAGCCGAGTTTATCTAAGAGACAGAAAAGATGGCTGAGGGGCCCACAAGCCTTCAATATCACAGGGTAATATTCTAGAAGAAGAAAAACTATCACTGTAGGAGATTATCTAGGATATCAAAAGCAAGTGACATTAATCACTCTTTCCATGCTGTGCTGGTTAAAATCACAAATCTCCACTTAGGAAAAAATGTGAAAATAATGGACAATGGTGAGATAATGGGTATAGTTCATGACCAGAATTATCAGGGGTAGACTGTCCTGAGCCCTTCCTACCACTGGCCACTTCTCTCCTTCTTTATCTACACCCTGCAAGACATACATTTCTTTCAATGAACCTAAGCTCTGCAGAATGTGGAGGTAATCCTAAACCCAGTGTCCTGATCTGCTAAAGGTTCCACCTCCTCTTCCCAGCTTCTACCTGCTACACAGAACCTAACCTGGGTCAAGGAGATGGAAATGCTTGCCAATGAAGGAATCAGGCCATGGCAAAGAAAGAATTTAAGCAAACACAAGAACACACATACACACACAGCACAGGGCATTTGTACCACCTGGCTTTCTGCTTCCTGCGCTGCCATGGCCCCTGATATTCAGACACCAGGAGTAGAGAAGTCCAGGAAAGACTTCTTGGCTGAGAGATTCTAAGAACCATGCCATGAGCTGATCCTGGGGCTCAGCCTATGGTATCAGGACCAGGCAATAAGGGGAGTGAAGAGACAGATCTATTGAAGACCAATTGAATGGCTTTCCTTGAATGCAGAACTATTACCTCCACATTAATTAAACTGGGTCCTATCTCCATGTAGTGATATGTACAGAGCTGACTAAGCTATTTCCTTCTCCCTTCAATTGGCTTCAATGCAACTAAGACTAACCGAGGTACCAATATGTAATCTTTGAGACCAACCAACACTTTCCTGTTTCCTAGCATCGTGTTTCCCATAAACAGTTGAACACAGCAGGATAGCGGAGCCACATAGCTCCAGGAATGTCAACTGGGTAGGAGCCTCAATTAAAGAGGCTACAACTTCCCAGGGCACAAAAGTTTACATGTCAGAAAGTGAAGCAACAGCCCCCTAAAAACATTCAAATGCTACCCTAACTAGGTTATGCAGACTGGTCTTTCTGCATTTCTTTCTCCCTGCATATTGCAGAGGTGCTTGCTCTCCACCTGGCCAGCTCATCTCACTTTGCTCATATAATTTCTGCCTTCCTCACTGTCACTCATCCTAGAGACACTCTCTTTTTCACAAGATAATAAACTCTAGGGGAAGCCTTGGATCAAGGCCTTTGTCCATATATTCTTACTGAAATTGGACTTCAGACTCCTTGGCTGCCCATAACTTTGAATGTGTCTTAGTGTCTTTAGCCTTCCCATGGTTGCCTTGGAGGTGGTAGGTTGGAATTAACTTGCAGGAATTCCACTAATGTTTCTATGGGATTATAAATATAACTTTCTGGATTGTGAGGTGCATGGGAAAATGGATTACAATATTTGGACTATAATATACAATATTTGGATTGCAATATATAATATCTGTATTACAATAGGTCAATTTCATTTGGATGACATAGTCCCATCCCTTCTAGGTGCATGAGCTGTAAGGGCTACCAGGGGAGCAAAACATCCCCTGTCCTCCAGGAACTCCCATGCAAATGAGAAACACCTCAAGTTTGAGCTCAGCAACTCTGAAACCAAAGGGGGGCAATGACCTTCAAAGCCTAGGACAGTCTATAGCCATACCACCCTGAACACACCCAACCTCATCAAAGCCTGGGAGACCCACAGATTGGTTCCTTCCTGCTCTGCTCCATGCCTTGCTCCATGTAATCAAAGTGCACACAGGATATATCTGATATTGACTTAATTTATTTTACTTTAGTATGCCTTTCAATTAATAGTTCAGCTACCCAGTGGCTCAGTAACAGAGGTACAGTATCTTTCTGGACACCCTTACCTCAACTACTCCTAGAACACCAGAAACGTATCCATCCCAGAGCCCAGGCTCTATCATAACTGGCAATCAAAGGAGCCTGAGAATTTGGTCAGTTCGTTCCCAGTGTTCCTTTCCTGTGGAGTGATTGAGGATGGGCCCCTGGTTTGTGGGGTGTCCTTGATGGTCTCCATTCTTTTTCACACCACTGCTTCACCAAGATAATCTTTTAGGGTGTCCAGTCCTTCTCTAGCAGGGCCTCAACCAGCTACCATGTGGAGAATCTGAGATCAAGATGTCAGAAGGATTTGTTTCTTCTCAGATCTCATTTCTTGACTTGGAGGTGGCTATCTCCTGTCTGTGTCCTCACGTGGTTTCTCCTTTATGTGAGTGTGTGTCCTAATCTCCTGTCCTGAGGACATCAGTCATATTGGATTAGAGCTCACCTGTAGGACCTCTTTTTGCCTTAATCATTGCCTTAAATACCATTCCCCAATGCAGTCACATTTTAAGGTGCTGGTGCCTAGGACTTTATCACATGGATCCGGGCAGAGGTGGAGGGACACGATTCAGCTCACAGCAGTCATGTGTCCACTCATCACTAAAATGACAATGCAGGAGGGCGGGAATCTGTGCCTAACAGCTGGTAGGAGTTCAGTAGCTATTTTTTAAACACATGAATGCGTTACTGCTTCTCTTGGGACACATAACACTTTGTACCTCATAGTACACTGTGTCCATTTCTGCATGTAACTCTCCTCCACCATCTGGAAGATCCTTAGCCAGGCTCTTATCTGTTACATCTGAGCAACCCTCACGGTCTTGAGGACTGGGCCTTAATCAGGAGGACTAGGAGGAGCTGCTTTTGTTAAAAAGAAAACCAACAGAGATGCGTCTCCCCTCCTTGGCTGGCCACCAACCATGCACCTTGGGACCACTCACCACATCTCCTCAAGACCCAGGTCCCCTCTGTGAGGCAGACAGTAACACCGGCTGTGCAGGGTTCTTCGGTGTTCCTGCCAAGATCATGGTGTGAATCACTTTTGGAAACCTTACAGTGCTCTGACAAATATCACCTGCCATTCTGAACTATGTTGTAGCACTTGCTTTTACCAGTTACTTTGAGTGTTAATAAATTATTCTCAAAAATTAGTGTCTTCCTTGCTCAATTTCCAGAGAGAGAGAGAGAGATGTATGTACCATTGTTACCACCTGACCGACGTGCTTTCAAATTTTGTTGTAATTTTCTTCTGATGTTTTTTTCTTTCTTTTTATCTGTGAATAAAATGGATTTGAAAGACAGAGAGACAGAGAGACAGAGAGAGAGAGACAGAGAGAGAAAGGAAAGAAGGAAGGAAGGGAGGGAGGAAGGAAGGAATGAAAAAAAAAAGAAAAAGGAGAAAGAACAATACTTATCACTTATTTTCCTCACAAATGCTCAACTTGCTGTGTCCTGAGGAGGATACAGACTGGGGACTGAAAGTGTAAGGCTACCTCACAGCTCTGACAGTTGGTGCTAGATGTGAGCTAAGATCTTAGCAGGCTGTTGGTAACAACCCCAGATGTGGCCCCTCCATGTGGCTTGGGCTTCCTCACAATATGGGGATGGGATTCCAAGATGGAGCACACCAAGAGAGAGCCAGGGAAAGCTACACTGCATAAGTCATGTCATGTCATGTTCCTTGCAAACCTTGGGGGCTCAGGGCACAACCCCACGCTATAGATCTTCCCTAACTTCCTTCCTCAGTCAAAACATTCCTGCTACATCCTAACCTCTCATGTCGCTGCCTTTTATAAGAGGAGAATGGAGAGGATAAATTAATGCTAAACAACTCCTAATGCTAGCTGAGTGTAGAGGTCTCCTCTCAAGCTATGCAAAGGCCACCCTTCTCATGCCACTAAGACATCCAGAAAGTCCATGCCTGGAAACCTCAGAAAGAGTGGAGAACTTGGGGAGCAGTGGCCTTGACCTCACAGTCATGGTGGCCACCCGCCTGTGCAGAGATGGAGCCTTTGCCCCTGCCCCATCCACTCCAGTCTGCACACCAGCCCTGCTGTGCCCCTCTTCTTAACCCGTGGAGAGGGGAACCACTCTGACTTCTGCCCTGAAGCAGCTGGTCATGGCACTAGCACCAGGAGCCCACATTTCTTCACCCAAGGTGGTTCCAAAGACAATAGGGGAATCTGGGCAGGTCTGCAGAGTCCCCAAAGGATACTGAGCAGTCATATCCTCCGTAAATCACTTACTTCACTGCAGGAACCACCTAAAGGAGATTAATCTTTAGAATCAACCCAAACCATGTTATTTTCTGCATGTCCTCTCCGAGTCATTCACATTTGTTCTCTGACTCATCTGCCCTCTGTGGTTGCTAATTGTGTCCCATGTCCATGATGAAACATCAGACTCCTTATTTTTTAAGTTCCTGCTGGTCAAGAGGTTCTAGTTCACACCATGGAGCTCAAGGGGTAACCACTCCCTGTCACCCCCGTCCCTGTCATACACACACACACATGTAGACAGCCACTCACTTGCACACACTGTCATGTCCTCACACACTCACTCTTCTAACTTTCCATGGCCCCAGGAGAAGCCCACCTTCCTTGGTCTGACTCATGAAGGGCCCTGAGGTCTGGCCCTTCTGATCTCCAGCTTCAGCTCCTGCCATTCTCCTTTCATAGGAAGACAGGTTGAGCTTCTTTCAGTACCTCTGATGCTCCATGCTCTCCTTTACCACAGCCCTCACTCATGCCAGTCCTGCCCAGTATTCTTCCCCTTCCATCCCAACCTGCAGCCCTGTGCTTTGAACATACCTACTAGAGAAGCCCTGCTCAACTCTCTGTTGACATCGGATATCTCCAGCTCCTGCTCCCTTCACCCCCTGCACATCTCCCTCAGAATGCTCAGCTCACATCATTACAATTGCTTGATTAAGAGTGGTCTGTCTGCCCAGTACCATCACTGCTGTAAGCAGGGTAGGACTGTGTTGTCATCAGACTTGTTCATCACACTGTCCCAGGACACAGCGTTGAGCCCAGTGTCGAAGGTTGCATGAATAAATGAGGCTGGCAGAGTGCAGGGTGTCCCTCCTCATCAGGGTCAGTGACTGTTACTAAGGTTTGTCTCCTCTGAAGCCCTTTTCAGAGTTTGAGCCTCATTCTAAGGTACTGAGAGAGTGAAAACTTAAACAACTATGGTGTTTAGAGCTGGGACTTAAGGGGTGATTAAGATTTGCTAACATCATCAACCCTCACAATTGAATACTGGGAGCTCCACGAGAAGAGGAGGGAGAAAAACCAGAAAATACACACAGGACTGTCTCAGGACTCTGCCAACAAGGCCATCTCAAATGTGGCTCTCGACGTTAACATCTTTAGGACCATGAGCCAAAATAAACCTCTTTTCTTTATCATTTACCTGGTCTCTGGTAATGTTCTTTTGGCCACGGAAAAATGGAATTGAGATACTGTCTTAGTCTGTGCCTCTATAACAAAATACCTGAGGTTGGGTCATTGGTAAAAAATAGAACTTTATTTCTCATGGTTCTGGAAGCCAGGAAGTCCAAGGTCATGGTGCTGCTGGATTTGGTGTCAATGAAGGACCTGCTTTCCATTTTCAAGATAGCACTTTGAAGGCATCCTGCAGAGGAGAGAAAAACACTTTTCCTCACCTGAGTGGAGTAGAAGAGTACAGAGAGAGCAGGAGGAGGCTGAACTCATCCTTTCATAAGGAACATTCTCCAATGATAACAGTATCAACTCAATCATCCATTGGTGAGGTCAGAGCCCTCATGGCCTAAGCACCTCTCACTGTGTCCATCCCCCAGCATTGTTGCATTGACATTGTGTTATCAACTCAAGCTCTTGAGGGGACACATTGAAACCACAGCAGTGACTTCTCTCTTTAGCCCCGAACACCACCAGCATGGAAATGCTCCAGGGACTATCAGTCTAAGCGAAGGAATGGACAGGGAGGGAAAGAAAGGACAACCTAGGGAGAAGAAGGAGAACAGAGAGGAAGGAAAGTGAAACAGGAAAAAGGATGTTCACGGGGTATCTGCTTCTCAAACTGGAATGCATGCGGCCCCAAGGTGCATAACAATATGCCAGGGAGTAATTAATGCCATAGCATAAGTAGGGCATATCTTAGGGGTCCATTTTACTTGTTAACATCATTTTAAAATTATTTTTAAATCGAAAGAGATTTGTTGTGCAGTCAGATGAAAATCCTACATTGATTACATTGATTTTTTTTTTAAGGAAATAAATGAGATTTCAAAGTCATTTCATGTGTTTGTGGTAAGGTCTTTGCTCTACCCTCTCCTTCACCCCTATTCAGGGAGTCCATACCTCAAGCTCTTACCTTCAGGTTCTTTGGTTAAAAAGTGTGAATGCTCTGGAGTGAGACCTGGGGTTCATCACCATGTGGTGACAAGATTCGAGATAGAGCCTGCCAGGAGAAATGGGAAATTAGGAACTAGCCACACAGCACCATTTCCGCTGTATTCTATTTATCTCAAAGGCCCTTTCCAAGGTTTTTCAAAGGCTGGATATTTGCAAAAGAGAGAATCACGAAGGACTATTTTACTTTTGCCTGTAATGTCATGCTCTTTGATAACCCTGGGACCTCAGTGTACCCATCTGAAGAATAAATATGATGACAGTTTGTTTGCAAAGAGCTCATGTCAATTCCCCAACTTTGCCAAGATGCTAGTAGCTAACATTACATTTTAGATGTCAGGCATATAATATGGATCATTCTCCTCTAACACTCAAAAGTAACCTCATAATTCTCTTTAGTTTATAGATGAGCAACAATTTAGGTTGAGAGAAAATAACCAACTTGATCAAGGTCACACTTAGCTAAAAGTTGCAATAAGGATTGAGCCCAGAAAATGACCTCAGGACCTGTACTTTCTGTCCCCATCTCTGCTGCCTGTGAGTTATGAAGGCACTTGTGCAGGCACCCTCCATATTTAATGTAGGATATTTTTATCCCCACGTCCTAGCAACCATTCTAAAGCAACCCAGAGAACCGGAGTCTGACCTCCTCCTGCAAGCCTGGAAAGAAGGAAAATAAGCAATGAACCTTTGGTACAGTGAGTAAACTGGTATGTGCTCCCTTCCTTTCACCTTGAGTCTTGACAAATCAAAAGCACATTCAGGAATCTCACCTTCCAGGAGACAAAGGATAAGTATAAATCCTTCTCCATTCTTATAGTAAGGTCATGGGGTCCTGCAGGCTGCATGAGGAACAAAAACTGGACTCTCCTTGTTCTTCCCAGAGACAGAGCTCTCTCATCTCCCTCCTCCCTCCTCCTCCTCTCTCTCTCTCTCTCTCTTTCGTCTCTTCCTGTTTCTCTTTCCCTCCTTTTCCCCCACCCCTTCTGTAGCATCTTCCCTCTTTGCCTAGTTGACTAGAATAAGTAACAACTGGAAGATCAGGTATCTCCACCAGAGTTCATCAAGCCTGGCTGCTACTGAAATTTAATGCAGATGATTCCTGTTGGGAAGCACTATCTTGTGCACTATAGGACATTTAGCAACATCCCCAGGCTCTGCCAGTAACACACACACACACGCACGCACTCTCTCTCTCTGACATCAAAACGTCTTCAGATATTGTCAAATGTTCCTTGGAGGACAAAGTCATCCTTGATTAAGATACTCTGGTCTACACAAACAAGCCACTTACATCGAGACGCTCCCAAGAATAGTCAAGTCCAATTGCACTCACTGTTGGTGATAGTAACAATTTGTTACCCAGGATAGGGTTTTTGTATCTGCAAAGCTTTTCCACTTTATCGTCATGTCCTGTTGCATGTATTATAATTTCTAATTGCAGCAGAACCTCTCAGTGCCCCTCATACACAAATAACACCCCTCTGTCTCAGAACAGCATTCTGCCTGTGTGTGGCAATGAATTTAATTCCCTTACTTGCCATACCTTCCCTCAACAGCTCACAATCAATGACCCACACATGTTGGTATGTAAGTACCCAGCTCATTCACCCCTTAGGAAGGGTAACTCTGGAGCATGCGTGTTACACTATTTCCCCAGATTTTCCCATGGGATTAGTGGTAGTGAGCTCACTACTGATTCCTGGGCACTTAACCATGTCTGGTATGCAGTGAGTACTTAAAAAATATTTCTTAGGTATGAATTAAATGAATCCAATCAGAGAGCCTCCTGCAGCTAGGAGAGAAGTGATTTTCTCCTAACCACACACCAAGTTACTGGCGGAGTTCAAAGTAGACTTCAAGTCTCCTTGATCTTAACCTACTGTGCACTGCCTCCTAGAAGACACAGCTGGGACACACACATGAGAACCAAGAGCTTCTGAGTCTATTGATAATTCAGGATGTAAAACAACCAACTCCTTTCTCCTTAATCCTCAGGGTGCATCTCAGCGGCTCCTGTACTGGGAAGCCTCTGGTCACTCATTTTGTGTGTGTGTGTGTGTGTGTGTGTGTGTGTCCTCACTGTTGCCACATACTCCATTGTAACAGTTGCCTCAAGACATGCTCATTCCTTCCCCTTCTGAACACTAAGTTCCTTCAAAGGACCACACGTGCTGCGGTTTCCCTTCTCTTTATCTCCATCATTTAGCACAGGGCCTGGGCACTGAGTCAGTACATGGTGATTGCAGAATGAACTACTGTGCAATTATGGAGCTAGACTGTGTAGCTCTATGAGTTCTTCATGCTACAAGAATTACAGGAACTTTGGTGCCCTTACAAAGCACTCTTTACTTCAGAATTTATCAGGAAATCCCCCTTTTCACATTGTGTTGCGGAGAAACTTTAGAGTTTCTGCCAAAACAAACAAACAAAAAAAGTGTATCAATGAAACAAAAATAATACTTGCTAGCTATTATTGAGCATTTCTGACATACTAAGTATCTTTCATGCATTATCTCACTGAATTCTCATATCAACCCTTCAAGGAGGACATTACTGTTACTCTCAATTTACGATTGAAATAATCAGTTCTCAGAACTGCGCATTGCCCAAGTTCATTCAGCAATAAGAGCTGGTGCATGGATGGGAATAGAATAGCCTGACTTTGCAGCCTGTCTTGTCTTTGAGGATTAGATGTTCAAATAAAATGTAAATGGCTAAAAGTCCTTGCTTATCTGCTATCATAACTGTCCCATCCACTGGTCTGTGGATTTGTACTGGGTGGAGACCACATTCTTCTTACCCTTTCCTCCTTTGCACTCAGTATTTGTGCCCTGCATGCAGTAGTTGCTGAATAAATATTAGAGGATGATTTGGATGAACTGTAAGGTGAGAGAAGCAAAGTCAGATCCCATGAGGGCTGAGAAAGTGGGGGAGAGGAAAGAGTTTATGTTGCAAAAGGCCTGATACGCTACCCTGGGTCAACACAACCAGAAGGTTCAGCCAAAATACAGATCAGCCCTTTTTTCCTCCATTAACCCATCTTGTCTTTGCAAACACCCTTATTTCACAGAAATAAAAACTGAGGTCTAAGCCACACAGTGCTTCAGTGAAAGGGTTAGAGGCTGAGCTTACACACAGAGCCTTTCCTCTGGCTCCCTGGCCCCTTTCTCGGCCTCCTCGACAGTTCCCCAGGCAGGTTTATGGAAGCGCGTGCTGCTTGTTCACTCCTTTCTGCTAATATCCCTGCCTCCCTCAGAGCTACGACCCTGGAGATGCGGAAGATGGGAGAGCTCAGGTCTGCACTTTGGCACTGTCACAGGGGAAGCAGGAAAATGCCTGTCTTGCTCCGTCCCAAACACTGGTGTGCATCAGGCTCTCTAGCTAGTCTGGCACCCAGTGGTTTCTGTCTTGGTGCTGCCTTTCAAGAGTCAGGGTGGCTCTCTGGATTTGCCAACAGAAGGACCTCTCAGAGTATTCAGAAAGAGCAGGCAAACCCTGCTCTTGGGTCCTCAGTAGAATTCTGGTGGCCCTTGTATAATATTGAGCCCAATTTCCCAAGCATTCCACCTCTCCATGCTTGGCCACCAGATAAGACAGACCCAGTGGCCCTCAGGGGTCTACTACAGCTGGATTGCCCCCTGGCTTAGGACACCCAGTAGCTAGTGCTTAATAATTCTTAGTCTTCCCACACTGCAACTTAGTGGTATACTTGTCTGTTCTCCCAACATGGCCCTCTGCCCACTATGCCTCTGAATGGGGATCCTGTAGAGTCAGGCATTGACTTTACCATGGTTCAATCCCTAGCACACAACACAGTGCCAGCATAACAAATGCTCAATACATGATCCATAAATTACAAAAACTCAGCTAAATCAGAGAAGAGACAGTAAAATGTCCTTTCCTTTGCATGTGAAGAGGCAAGGATTTATTGAACCTGGCACCAGGAAGGATGCTGGGATGTTGCACAGTTAATGTCAGAGTTGGAAGTGGGAGTATCAGACAAGTGACAAAATGTACAACATAGAGCAGAGGCATTCAGCACAACTGGAGAGGCAGGAACACCCAGAGAAGCATTTGTTCTACTCTGAGGAGGTATTGCACCTCTATTTCTCACTAGTCATGACACGGGTCATTCTGACATATCCATTCTCTCCCTTGGTCCTCACCCCAGCTAGTAGCATCAAACTACAGGCAGATAACCCAGGAATGGAAATGAAGTCAGGAAACAAAGTTCTTCATCATCAGAAGGAACAGACCCAGCCAATGCCCAGCCAAGGCCCTAAGACCAAGAATTGCTTGTTTATAGACTTCATCTGGAGCTCAACTCCACAAATGAGACTGGATACCTCACTGGACTGCTTGTCCTCCATGCCCTGAACTGGTGCCTAAGGGTGTACAATCAATGTTTTGCACAGACACACCTGGTGGGAGGGTCAGGCAGGGATAGGAATCTAACTGTGCTGCAGTTAACAAGCCCTGTGCCTGCTCTGAGGAAAGGGCCATTGGCCTGGTTGAGCTCTGCCCTTATCTCTAGATGGGATGCCATGCTCTTAAAGAAGCCTAAGGCTAGTAGACATCTCTCTGGAGACTGCGAAGGGTGGTGGTGGAGGAGGGGATGGGCGCGTGGGGCTGGGCACCATACAACAGCATAAAGCAAAGAAATGGCACCTTCCTTAGCTTGCAAGAGCCTGGGTGAGGAACGGATGACAGACTGAGTCACCACCCATGTCCCAGATCCCCAGCACGTGTGCACTGCAGCAAGTGGCGCAGGCCCTTGTTGTCACACACCCACCACATTTAGCTCTAACTAAACACGCCTCTGGCCTGGGATAAACCTGAACCTGACCCCACACCACCCACATCCCTCT
>RJWT010035449.1:0-13464 GCA_004365215.1 Cuniculus paca | reverse complement strand
TTACTAGAGCATTAGCAAAAAATAGGCACTTGATAAGAATTAGCCATTTTAAAAAGCGGAAAGAACTGTAAGAGAGCAGTTATTGTGCAAACTCAAGGGTTACAAAACAGTCACTAAGACATGTAGCACAGTGCTTCTCAAGATGTTTTATCTTTAATCTTTCACTTTTTGAAAAAGGCAAGATTATATGCTTGAATGTCACAGGGATGTCAAACTGCTCTACAAGTTTCTAAACGTTTATGCTCACTTTCTATACTTTTCATCATCCAGTAACTGCGCAGTTTGTGGACTGGCATTTTTCTCAATGTTGAAATCTGAGTAGCACTGTTCTGGCACACAAGAAAGACTCAGAAGATGACTAAAAACTCAAAATAGCTGGTTAAATTATGAAAACATTTAGTAAAGAAAACCAGCCCTGATAACAGGGCAAGAGGATGACTTGAGGGTCAACAAGTTGACAGACAGAATAACTCCAACAAGTGGAAGCTGAAATGCAAAATTGGTTGCTAAATCAGGGCAGTATTCCCACCTCTGTCCAATGCTGTGGACCCCTGAGAACCTGTTGGCCAGGAAGTCATCAATCCCAGAGACGACAGGATGAAAGAAGTCAGCAGAACTGACTGGGATCTCTCAAGAGGAAGCCACCTGCAGCCATCACCAGTAATATTAACCACAAGCCAAACAGTTTCTTCTCTGCCAAAGAAACCATACAAACATTTTTCTTTGGTGACATAGGGCTACATACATACATACCTACACATTCACAGACACCCACCTGTGGTCTTAGGAGGCTCCTGAGGTCCGCCTTGCCAGCCATACTGTGGGTATCCTTGGTAGGGGTATCCCTGAGGAGGAGGTGGGTAGGGCCCCCCAACAGGCCCCATTGCTGGTTGTGGATAAGGTGGGTATGGGGCCGTTGGGCCTGGGCCCGGATATGGTGGAGGGTTCTCTGGGTTCATCACAGACCTGCAAAGGGCATACACAAGAGACAAAGAGAATGAAAATTATTTGCATTTAACAAGTTCACAATCAGGCCATACATGCAAGACTGTCCCACTGAGTGGCTTGTACCATTGGTGGTACATGCCTAAGTATCCCACTGGACAACCTGTACCACCCAATGGGACTGTCCCACAGCACCTGATAGAACAGTTCTGCACGTATCAAGGGTGGTTCAAACTGGTGGGAACATGTTAACTTGTGGATTTCCAACTCATGAGATCATTTACAAAATGCTGGTGTATGTGTGTGTGTGGGGGGATAAGTTATATCATGTACAGGTACAAATTTTCTATGAATGTGATCATTTTAAAAAATGCCTTAAATGTGCCTTAAGAGTTCTGTAATCTCCAGCTCTGTTCATTTGGGTTTTTTCTCATCATTACAACTGGCAATTATCTTATGTATCTGCTTATCTGTCTGTTGTCTATCTCTTCTACTAAACAGTTTTGAATCACCACCATGTCCCTAGAGCCTTGCATTGTGCCTGCACAAAGCAAGCCTATAAGTAGACATGCTGAATGAATAACAAGATTTTTTTTGTGTGTCCCCGGGGATTGAACTCATGACCTCGACCTCGCACTTGCCAGGCAAGCGCTTATGCCACTGTGCTAAATCCCCAGCCCAATATTTTCTTTTTTAAATTCCCTATAATTCCATAAATGTGACTGGAAAGCTTTAGGATGACAGTCTAATAGTACTAACTATGACTATGATCAGTCAAAATTGACCCAGTACTAGAAACCCTCCAATAAACTCGGATGGGTCACAGCAGGACCTTCTGACAAGGAGCACTGCTAGCTGTGACATGGGACTACACACACGCACACTGACACCTTCACAGACACCTGCTTGTGACCAATCAAATCTGTTCCCGCTGCTTTGGGAACCAGGGTGATCTCGTTGCTCTCCCTAGAGCGACTTCTCTGCGCAGCTGGGCAGAGCTCCCTCTGGAGAACACTGTCTCCTCCAACCATCAAGGCTTCCCGCACTCTGCAGGGCTCAGTGGAAACCCTCACTTGTGTTTACAGCCCTCAGCAGTTTGCTTCTGTGAAGAAGGCTATGTTTTCCAGTCCCCAAGCCCATTAACCATTCTCTTAACTGGCCTTGAAGATTTGAAGGACCAACATCTTGTTTCCACTACTTCTGTCATCTCCATAGTGATTGCCAAATTAAAAGCTAATAAACCACTTATGGGGAATATAAAGTATACACTCTCCATACGATTCACTCAACATGATGTCTGTCATACTGCTGCCATAAATGCGTCTTGACATTTAACATTTTACCAATTTCAATGTCTTCTATCCCCAGCTAAATAGTAAAAGTCTCACACTCGTATAATTTCACCATTCTTTTTCATAGCACAATCAATAAATTCCTAAGTGAGTTTATATGAAAAAACAGGCATAAAGTGAAAATTAATGGTGGAATTTGTTGGTTGCCCACATAACGTCCATACTCTCCCTTCCTAACGGTAGTCAGATTTCCAGTTAGGTATGCATTCATTCTTCCTGTGGCTCATATGCTTCATCACACTCCAGCTCTAGGGAAAACCCTCTATCAACCAATCCAGGTCACGACCTCTCCTTTTCCATTATGCCTAATTCAAGGAATTAGGACTAAGCCAAACACGAGTAGCATCCCCTGACCATTAGGATTGGTTCTGAAACGGTTCAATCAGTACAAAACTCTCCTAACACTCCCACCTATCTTTCTTTCCTCTTCAAACAGGTACACATGAAGTCTAGAAAAGACGTGGTCCACAAAATTCCTGACAACCAATCTATAGCCCTGGTCTGCCTTAAGATGAAGTGGCATAATAGAAAGAAGAAAAGAAATAGGATTCCAGATCATTTTTTAGCTGCTCATAAATCAAAGACTGAAGTCCAGCCTAACCCAATCTACTTCTATAAAGTTTCCAGTTGTGGAAACCAATGGCAAGGTAAGCTAATGAGCCCTCATGAGTAACATTTAACCAAACATGCACTTACGTAGTACTGACTCAGTGCCCTGACATTAGGCTACATAGTGAGGAATAGGTATCAATATGGCTTAAATCTTTCCCTTGGGCAAGTGGTTGAAAAGATAACCAAAATGACAATGATTTTTAGAAAAGGAGCTGAACAGACTGCTGGGGTAAGACCTTAAAAACAGCAAGAGACAGTGAGAGGGAAGAGAATCCCTTGAGAGAAGAGATTAAACATTAAAAGTTTGTATTATGGAATCGGGATGGTTTGAGAGTCTCTACTTTCACCATAGACGCATTCTGGCCCCCATTTTAGAGACTCTTATTTTTAAAAGGGACTAGAGTTCTTTTCCTTCTCTGATCTCTACGCCAACACGGCACCACACCCTCATCAAGGAAGCCTTTCCCTTTTCCCTAATCAGTTTCATGGTGACTAAAACTACTATCATCACCTGAATCGACATAGGTAAATGCTGGCCATATCAGCATTTTATTTCTTCTGTCTTCTGTAGAAAACCTAGTGAGCCCTGAGTAACACAGGTATCAGTCTCATTAACCCTCCATTTAACCATTCCATTATTTACTTTCACATCACAGAAGTAGAACTCGGCCCTCATAACTACTCTGTCTTGAAAATCATGTAGGTGACCTAATTTCATTAAAAAGGTAGTGTAACTTGTTGAGTCTAGCAAGACTTTGAAGAAATGATCATTCTCATTCTGCACAAAGCCTGGACCTACATTACTCTAAAGACAACATCCTAAGAGCAAGCAGTGAGTAGAAAAAAGAATGAAAGGTTTAGAGCTAGGACTTCAGGTCTCCATGTTTCACAACTTTTTCTTTTTTTGTTTCTTGAGACAGGGACTCAATATATAGCCTAACCTGAGTTTGAACTCCTGGTCCTCCTGCCTCATCTTCCTGATTGCTGGGATTATAAGTGTATGTTAATACACCAAGCTGACTGACTTTTCTTGATCCACATGTTTGCATCTATTCCTCATTATCCTGGGGGTGCTCTCCCTGGGGCCCTCAAAACTCTCTTTCGAGGGTATATGTTCTTCCCTTCAATCACACCTTCCCATTATTTTTAGTAGGTGCTTTTCCCCATGTCTGAGGACTTGAGTAACATCTAGAGGAAAGATCTCATCCACTGTTCACAGTGGCACTAATAAAAAGGATAAACCCCAAAGGTGCTCCAGCCACCATGACCCCCTCTCACATATACGCCTTTCCTGCATTCCCAAGATTGCCATCTAAGAGGAATAAAGACCTGGTTCTATTTTCAGTTTCTTCTAAGCAGGAAAAAGTCCCAGTAAATGAACAGCAAAAGTCACATAAAGAGGCATCTGAGCTGGATCAAAGATCTCAGGACTAGTATTTGAAAAGCGGAACTTCACTCAGTGTGAAGCAATTATTTCCAAGCTAGTAAAGAGGCAAACCAAAGTACAAAAGATTATTTAACACTAATGCAGTGTAGTGCAAACTACATAACAAAACCAAAATACAAATGAGTTTTAAATTTAAGGTATGATACTGAATTTTGTAACATGAGCATTTTCCCTTACAAATTAGATCAGGTAAAAAGTAAACCCTACTACACTGGAGCATTACCTTAAGAATCAAATATAAACAGTGAAAAATGTAGCATTAAAGACAATTCAGAGCTTTGAAAGGAACAGCTCAAATATCACAGCAGCCAAGAGTCATTAATAGGCTATTGAACACTGCTATCCCACGATTCCATTCAAAACATGCTCAAAGTCACAGGATTAGCAGTCATTCAACCATACAATGAGAAGCAACATCTATTCTTTGTGAAAGTGGTTCATGGAGATAAGACACTATAAAAGACCTTGTTGAACCAGAGATCCAGGAAATAAAAAAATAATAATTGTGAAAAACAGTGTTAAATTACAGTCTACCTAGCAGAGTGGCACTGATTCTGATGGCAGTAAAATGGAGAATTTTCCTGTGGAAAAACTAACATTTCAAAAAAATTTACATATATTAATACTTAGGAGAATACCAAAGAAATGATTCATCCAATTACCCAAAGTAAAGCCACTGTGTGCAGAATTTCTAATTGACTTTTCATTGCCTCATGCATAAATGAATGAATAAAGATTATCAGACATTGGAGGAAAGCCTCCAACAAAAAAAGACCAAAATAAAAACAGGAAACAAACCCCTACATGTCTAATTGGTGTGTGGTGTGCTGCATGCCTGTAATCCCAGCACTCGGGAGGCTAAGGCAGGAGGACTGCCACACGTTTGATGCCAGCCTAGTCACAGTGAGCTCAAATAGCTGTCCCTTTCAACTCACCCTTTCACTTACAACAGTGAATTCAAGGTCAGCCTGAACTACACAGTGAGACCCTGTCTCAAAAACAACAACAACAAAAGACCCTACATGTACAAAGTTTTTAAAAACTTGAATTATGGTGTCGCGGCACATCTATTTAATAGCTGTATGGATTTTTTTGGCACACAATTTGTGTGTGTGTGTGTGTATGCGCACATATGCAGCTAGGCATTAAACCCAAGGCCTCATGCCTGTAGGTAAGCAAGTGCTCTACCACTGAGTTATACTCCCAGCCCTTGTTTTAAATGTATGCTTTGAAGTACAATGTAATATTATGCAAGAAAACTTAAAGCAGCCAGGTTCTGCACCACCTGTAATTCCAGCTACTAGGGAGGCTGAGGCAGGAGGACTACAAGTTTGAGGCCAGCCTGAGCAATTTAGCAAGACCCTGTCTCAAAAACCAATCAACCAATCAACCAACCAAACAAATAAACAAAAAAACATAAAAGGGGGGACTAGAGATGTAGCACAGTATGAAACCCAAGGTTCAATCTTCAGTCCCACAAAACAAATTTTAGGGCAATACAGTCAGCCTGATGCAAACTTCCTTTAAAACAAATACTGATAAACAGATTAATATAACAGAAAGAAGAGTCCTAAAGCAAGCCCATACAGTGTAATTACCTAATTTAACGGAAAGGCACCACTGCAGTTCAGAAAATAAAAGGTAGTATTTTTAAAAAATTAGTTTGGATTAATTGGATATCCTTGATCCTTACCCTTATACACACACACACACACACAAATCTGTAAATAAAAGACTATAAATAAAAGCTAAAATAAGCTTTAGAAAATGCATATCATATATTCATGACTTTGGCAGGGTTTACCTTATGACCCCAGAACTCTACTTTTAGGTATACAGTCATCCTTCCCTTAATTACAGGGACATGTTCTGAGAAACGTATCATTAGAGGATTTCACTGTGTGCAAACATCACAGAATATATTCACACAAACTAGACAATGTAGTCTATGGGACCACTGCAGTCTGTGCAGTAAGCTGTGAATCATAGTGCATTCAGCACAGGACTGTATACTGACAGGAAGTGAGAGCACAAATCCACCAAATGACATAAATGAGACTATTCAAAGCAGCTGAAGTTATAATAGCCCTAAATAGGAAACCATCCAAATGGTCACCAACAGCAGAACAGATAAATTGTATTTACACAGTAGAAAACTACCCAGCAATAATAAATAAAAGAATACTACATGCAATAACATGGATGAATCCCAAAGATAAAGATAAGCAAAAGAACTCAAATTCAAAAGCAGGGCACAGTGGTGCATACTCGTAATCCCAGGGCTTGGGAGGCTGAGCCAGGAGGATTGCTGTAAATTCAAGGCCAGCCTGGATTACATAGGGAGAATCTGTCTCCAAAACAAAACAAAACAAAACAAACAACAAACTCAATTAACTTTTTTATGGAAAAAAGATAAAACAAAATTTCATAACAAAATAATAGGAGAATAATGGTAGATATGGGCATAAAAATTTCTCCAATCGATGTTAGCACAAACCTCCCTTTTTAATGAACTAAGAGACAATAATATTATAACTGACTTGCATTTTCTCCCTTTTCCCTACTTTTACCCATCCTAGTTCCTTTCTCCTTTTGAACAATTTCTTCCCATTTCATGGTATCTATTGTACATTTTACTCTTCCAGTTTCCCACACCAGGGGCACAATACAATGTTTACATGTGTGTCTGATTTACTTCACTTACAAGTATGGTCTCAAATTGCATTCATTTACCTATAAAAGTCTCAAGTTAATCCTTTTTTATGGCTTTATAGTCCTCCATTGTATAAAAAAAACTGCATAATTTTTATCCATTCCTTGGTTGATGGGCATTTGGGCTGTTTCCAAGATTCAGCTATTATGATTTGTGCTGCCATAAATGTGGGTGCACAAATATCACTGTGGTATGATGTTTTTAATTCTTCTGAGAAGATACTCAGAAGGGGAATAACTGGGTGGAATGGGACCTCTAATCCTAGTTTTTTCGAGGAATCTCCACACTGATTTCCACAGTGGTTGCACCAGTCTACATTCCCACCAACAGTGGAGAAGGGTTCCTTTTTCCCCAGAGTCCCTCCAGCATTTTTCCCGAGTCCCTCCAGCACTGATTTCTTGATGATAGCCATCGTTTCTGGGGTGAGATGGAATCTCAGTGTTGTTTTAACTTGCAGTGATGTTGAAGATTTTTTCATATTATTTATTTGATATATTTTTCTTCGTCTAAGAAGTGTGTATTCATCTCAGATGCTCAGTTTTTGATTGGGTCTTTGAATTTGGGGGGGGGTCTGACTTTTTTTTCAATTCTTTACATGTCCTTCATCTGAGTGACAATTGGCTAAATTTTTTTCCCACTCCATGGGCTGTCTTTTCACTGTGTTGATTTCTTTTGCTGTGTAAAAGCTTTTTAATATGATGAAATTCCACTTGTTGACTCTTTGAAGTATTTCTGTGTAGTCTGGGTTTTGTTCATGAACTCTCTACCTACATCTATGTCTTCAAGATTTGTACCTACCTTCTCTTCCAGTAGATTTATTGTTTCTGTTTTTTCCATTTGACTGTTTGATCCATTTTGACTTTAGTTTAGTGCATGGTGATAGACATGGGTCTAGTTTTAGTCTTTGGCATGTAGAGAGCCAGTATTCACAGCACCATTTATTAAAGAAGCTTTCTTCCAGTGAACACGTTTGGTCCCTCTGTCAAAGATAAGGTGGCCAAGTCTGTTTGTAGTTGTGTCTGTATCTGCTAATCTGTTCCACTGGTCCTTGGGTTTTGTTTTTGTTTTTGTTTTTGCCAGTACCATGCTAATTTTATCATGGAAGCTTTGTAGTATAATTTCAAGTCAGTGATTGGGATGCCTCCTGCTTCACCTTTGTTGCCCAGAATTGCCTTTGCTGTTCTAGGTCTCTGCTGGTTCCAAATGAATTTTAGGAATGTTTTCTCTAACTCTGTGAGGTATGCTAATCATATTTTTATCAGGATTGCATTAAATTTGTATAACAGTTTTGGGAGTATGGCCGTTTTCATTCAAAATGTTGGTTCTTCCTATCCATGAGCAAGGGATATCTTCCCATTTTCTGATATCCTCTTCGATTTCCTTTTTCAGAGTACTATAATTTTCTTTTCTTTTTTTTTTTTTTACGGCACCAGGGATTGAACTCATGACCTTGTACTTGCCAGGCAGGCGCTTAGGCCACTGAGCTAGATCCCCAGCCCAGGAGTACTATAATTTTCAATAGATATTTATTTCCTTTGTTAGACTGATTCTTAAGTATTTCATTTTTTTTTATGCTATTGTGAAGGTGTGGTTTCCCTAATTTCTCTCTCAGTGAGTTTGTTGTTTGTGTACAAGAATGCTATAAATTTATTGAGTTAGATATTTAAGATTTTCACACTCTAACCTGTACAGTAATAGCAAACAATGAGGACTGAACCCAGGGTCTGCATCTAAACTACATCCCCGGGCTTTTTAAAAAAAATTTTATTGTGAGACAGTGTCTCAAATTGTTCTGGTTGGACTCAAACTTGTAATCTTCCTGTCTCAGGCTCCCGAGTTCTGGGATTACAGGAGTCTGCCACTACACTTATCAAGGAAAGAAGTATTATAGTGGTTTTCTCTGGGTACTGAAATTATGGACAATTTTTACTATTTACACCTACCTATGGTTCTGAAATTTTCAATAGGAGAACCCATGCATGGGGGGGGGGGAGTTATATAATGCTTTGTTATTTTTATGCTGCCCATCACTTTTTTAATGGCTAGATTGTTTCCTTAGATTTATCCATTTCCAATACACCAATTTTCATCACTACTAGTAATCTTCTCTTGCTAATCTATTCTACATCTACTTTTTGCTGTGATTTTTAATAGCTGTCACTTTTTTTCACAAGACAACTTCAGTTCTCTAAAGTCTTTAAATGTTTTCTTTCTGTTTCAAACTAAGAGATCATTTGGCTGGGTACAACGGGTAAAACAAAACAAACATTTTGGTTACACACAGATTTTTCCCACTTTGGACCAACCCTTCTTACCATCAAAGCATGAAGTTATGCATATCCTTCTATCCTTAAATATCTTTCTCAGTAACTTACACAGCTGTTTTTAATAACAAAGACCTATCTTTTGCCAAGAGGAAGGGGACTAAAAGATGAGAGCACAAGGGAAAATAAACAGTTAAAATGTGTTACACACACATGTATCGCAAACATGTACTAATAAAAGTTTAAAATTTTTAACAAGTTTCTGCTGGCATGAACCACTGGTGGTACATACATTACTGTCCCATCGAGCAGCCTGTACCACTGATGGTACAAATGGATCTAATCACGTTTACTGGTCTTTTTACTAATAAAATTAGTGGTTCAAGCCACCTGGTAGTGAGACATAGGAATTATGGCCTTGTTGTGAATGTGTTAAAAACCCAGGGACCTAAAATGGCCTCTTTGAGCTGGCCTTTAAATAGGGCCTTTACAATAGTTTTATATTGTAGGGTCTTCAATTTTTCATGAATCTCAGACTTACAATTTTGAATGTGGGTTGTTAGGTTTAAAACCCGCTCTTGAATTACTGACTTCGTGTTACCCTATCATCCATCTCTAGTTTACAGTTTTCATTAAATTTCAGCATTGATATATTAGCTTATTCCATTTATACATCCTTTACTCATTTCATGAAAGTTTCCAGGAATACTGACTGTAAGTTAGCATTAGTGGTTCCAGACACTACTGGGACAAAGATCAGCAAGACACAGTCCCCATTCAGATTATCAAGAGAGATGGACAGTAACATCAGCAAACACAAAACCAAGTTGAGACAGAAGCACAGTCCTGTGAACTCAAAAAGTAAACAAGTGTGACTAGCTGGGGAAGGTAGAGGTAACTTCTCGGAGAAAATGATGACCACACTGACAGCAATGGTAAAATTCAGATTACTTTGATCTTCATGGTTCCATCAGATACAGCAATGTGCAAAAAAGTATAGAGCATCTGCAGGATGGAACAGCATGCCATGGATGCAGGTGAAGGTCAGCACAGCCCCATAAGAGTGGGTTTTCAAATCACTGCACCTTTATTTTCTATAGTTATTACTTCTTTTGAAAGGATTCACATAGCTTTAGTAAACATTCATTCATTCAATATTTATGAAATAACTATATGTTAACAAACTTTAACATTAAACATTATTTTTGTGAAAAATATGAAAATAGAAATATTTCCCATTAGCCAGGCGTGGCAGTGCATCTCTGTAATCCCAGCACTTGGCAGGATGAGACAGACAGATTGCTGGGAGTTCGAGGCCAGCCTGGGCTACACAATTTAAAGGCCAGCCTAAACTACACAATGAGACTGTCTCAAAAAAAAAATTATTAAAAAAATAAATCCCATTAATCTGTTACGCATCAGAAAAAGTGGGACGTTCTCCAGATTTCACAGGTATGTTGAAGGTGATTTTCGCAGGCCCAGAGGCAGAGTTATAGTATTACTGAAACTGAGGTCCTCTGAAAAATTTCAGCCCCTTTACTGACAGCTCCCAGGAGTAAATCTACACACACACAACCCAACACACTGCGGGGCCCCCCTGGCCATGCCCAGTCTTACCCATCCACTCAGGGTCTTCACTCACTACCCCACTAGTGGTGCTAGCTGAAAGTCAGTGGAGAAGCAAAGGTTGGCCCCTCCTCAGAAAAAAGGCTGGGGCCTCTGAATTACATTTAGTCAGTGGGACACACATGACAGCACTGTACATCTGGAACTTCAAATAGTCCACCCTCAAAGAGAGAATAGAGAGAAAATGAAGCCCAGCAAGAGAACATATCAAAAGAAAGGGCAGCAGTGAACAGAAAGGAATGGAAAAGGGAAGAAGGCTGTTAACAGAAAGTGAGTTGGGGAAATAAAAGGAAAGGTTAGGGCGTGAGAGAAAAGGGAAGAACTCTGCCCCCTGCCAAGTTGAGAGCACACACTAAAAAGGGACAGGCCATCCCTCCCAACAAGCCCAACTAGGCCACTTCTCAGGCCAAGTCCCCCATCAGCACAGCCCCTAAAAGGCAGGTTCTGCCTGCCTCCTCCCAGAGCATTAGATTAGGCTTTGTGGGAAAGTTAAAATCTTGTTGGCTTAGAAAAAGGCCCCTATGGCTTAATGCACTAGCAATTCAACTAAGCACACCTGGTTCCCGATGATTACCGAGCCTCGCTCCAACACGAAAGCACACTCTCCTGACCCTTGCAGAGAAGTTGCAGCCCAGTTAACACTGCAGGCAACTCTTAATGAACAACAGAAAATTTCACTTCACAGCACCAAGTGCCACTCTTGCCTACCTAACGTGACACCCTAAGAGATTGTACAACCTCCAGGGCAGCTTATCCTTTCCGTTTCTTCTGTTTTCATAGGATTTTTATAAAGCATAGGCCTTATGGACAACAGCTGGAAAACAGAAATGCTAGAAACTTCAGATTCTTGTCATTAGTAACATCCACAAAGACAGTCTTCTATATGTGGTTTTTTGAGACAGGGTCTCACTATGTAGTTCAGGTTGGCCTTGAACTCAATATGTACCCCAGGCTGGCCTCGAACTCATGGCAATTAGCCTGCCTCAGCCTCCTGAGTGCTAGGATTACAGGTGTTTGCCACCATACACCTGGCTCCAGTCCTCTGTATGTGAAAGATAAAGAACTTAACTGATGAGTTTTTTAAAGATGGCATCCTACCAGTTTCTAAGAAAAAATAGTTTTCTAAGAGCACATCTGTGAAGAAAGAACAATATATCACAGCACCGAAGGTAGGCCCCTGAATTTAATGTAGCCTGTAGCCTCACCACCACTGATGCCTCCTTTTGGCAAATCTTGTATCAAAATACCAGTGATTTTGCATTGCACTCATTTCTTTTTAGCTCCTAGATTCGGTGGCCCTCCTAGTATTAGAAACCCACATGAGTTCTAGGACAGGATTCAAAGGGCACTGTCCAAAGGCTTCCCTAGCCTCATCATCCCTACCACACAGCTACTGCTGCCTGCTCACTATTAGTGAGTCATACTTTTGGGCGCAGGCAGTATTTCCACATGTGGGATATATGGCATGATTTGAGAAGCATAAACAAACAACTACATTTTAACTTTTCATATTTACCTTCTATTTGTGACAGGTGATAAGAGTAGTTTTCAATTTAATGCAGTTTCTTTTTAAAATAAATTTTAGGATTAAAAGAAAAAGTTTCGGGCAACCCACTCAGGACCCCTTCTGTCTCTCTTGGACAGAAGCTTTCTTTCTTTCAATAAATCTATCCTGCTCATAAAAAAAAAAAGTTTCAATTTTAAAAAGAGCATTCCTTAAATAGTAGTAAAAATGGTACGGAGATACGACAAAAATCATGCAAGTGGAATGTAAATGAAGTGTGAGAAACATTTGGAATTCTTCCTTACCTTAAACACAACCACTTCTCACCAGAGTTTCTCATGTAGCCACCACCAGATAGTAAAGACTGCTAGATAGTTCAACATAGTTAGCAAAGCCAGAGCTGGGCCTAGCAGTGCAGTCCTGTGATCCCAGCACTCTGAGAAATTCAGGCAGGAGGGATGCAAATTCAAGCCCAGCCTCAATAACTCTGACTTAGCAAGATCGTCTCAAAATAAAAAATAAAAAATGTCTGGAAAAGTAGCTCAGTATGAAGGCCGTTGGTTCAATCCTTGTACAGCCCTCCCAAAACAAAACCAGAAACAAACAAACAAACCCACAAAATTAGCAGGGCCAAAAGATGCAGAAACTGCAATGGAAGCTCAGATCAGCTTTAGAGAGGACAGTGCTGGGGAGGAAAGGCTTGTGGGATAGTAGACTCTGGATTGCCCAGGAGTCTAGTGGCAGCAGGATAACACCAAGCACTAGGCTTAGGACTCAAGAGACAGTTATGTTTTTACAGATGTCCCCTTCTTCACATGTTATATCCCCAATTGATCCCCCTAAAGCCCAGATACTGCAAGTTGACTGGTAAAGTACTACGTTCAGCACTGGAATTAAATACGGCAGAAGTCTAGCACGTTTCCCAGGTCTCCCTCTTCTCAAATACCTTTGCTGTTCAACCAATCCCCTGCCTTTCTTTGAACACTGAGTGTGTCTAGATA
>RJWT010035448.1:0-13441 GCA_004365215.1 Cuniculus paca | reverse complement strand
TCACTCCGGAAACCTCAGGTTCCCTCCGTCTTCCTACAGGTGGTAGCCTCATGTCGGATACTTGACAGTTGTTCAATATTTGATAAACCAAATAATCAACCAATCAGACAAGTGATGACTCCACAGATAATTTCTTACTATCCTTATAAGTTAAGTACAGGGTTGGATGTGTGATAGACATAAGATGGTCACAGATCGTTTGAAAAGGGGCAGTCTAAGTCCCTCTCCTTGATTCTAAGTGGATGTCATGACTATGGGGTAAAGAGAAAAATGTTTAGAAGTCAAATGGCCTACAGCACTTTCTAAGCGTTTGTTACAAGAGACTGGCAGCTTCTGCTCAGGCTTCTTGCAAGTGTTCCCAAGAGCTTTCAGGTACCAAGTAAGTAATCTGACTGTTCTGGATGACCTTCACCCTGGAGGGACACATAATGGTGCCCAGACCCATTGCCCAGTGTAGCTCACCCAGCCAGCCGTCCCCAACAAGCCACCAAGCAAGCGAACAGAATCCTGGCGAACCGCCTCCCATGACATCCCCACCCACCAGCTGAAAGCCACTGAATGACTTCAGCCACTGCCCAGATAAGCTCTGCCCAAACTCCTGATGCACACAATCCTACCCTGGAGTAAAGTGGGAGTTGCTGTAAGCTGCTACCTCTCAGGGTGCTTCACTATTCAACCACAGATAGCCGCGCTGACAGTGCCAGACAGTGAAATGTGTACTTGGGCTTTGTCCTGGTTTCCTGGTATCCAGCTTTTAAAGCCCTTGCGATCCCCTGAGTGATCAGAGTGTCTTTTCTGTATGATAACTAATCAAGTGATGGCTGTGGATCCCTGGGCACCAGGAAGATCAAGGCATGATGTAAGAGCGGGGACTTTGAGCCCACCATCCCCAACCTCCAGGAGGTAACAGGGCTGAGGTCAAGTTGATCACCAGTGGCCAGTGATGTCACCAATCACGAATACATAATGAAGTTTCCATAAAAACCCAGAGTGGGTTTGAGAACCTCCAGACAGCTACATGGGAAAGTTCTTAGAGGCTGGCACATGTTGAGGAACTGTGAAATCTCCATGTCCTTTCCCACAGAGCCTCACCCTGTACATCTCTTCATGATGAATCTTTTGAAATATCCTTTGTAATAAGTAAGTAAATATGTCTCCCTGGGTTCTGTAAGTCACTCTAGTAAATCAACAGAACTGAAGGTGAGGGTCCTGCTGTTGGGTCAGGAGCACAGATCTCAAGTTGTGCTGGCTGCTGTCTTTGGAGGCGGTGGGGTGGTGAAATCTTTTCAGATTGAATCCTCACCCTCATGAAATCTGACACTATTTCCAGGCAGGGAGTGTCAGAATTGAATAGAGTCAGAGGACACCCAACTGTTGTCTACTACAGAGTCACTGGAGAATTGCTTGGGGGTGGGAATTCCTCCATGTTTTTTGTAACCAGCAGTCACAGAAGCTCTCATCATTTAGAGAGTAAGGAAAACAGGAGTTTTCCTCCACACAAGACTCTATAGTCAGGTGATTTGGGTTCTGTCATTCCTTAGCTAGCAGGGTGACTTCCTGACTACCCAGTTAGCTTCTTTAAACATCAATAGCAGCATCATGTGCAAAAGGGTGCACTTGGAATCCTCACCCCAAAGAGTGGATAGGAGAGTAACCACAGTCCATGTCAGGAATTTAGCATAGCATACGACTAGTGGAGAATCATGGAAAAATCTCCCTAAGATGGAATTGCTTTAGCCAGAGAGAGAGCATTCCAAACTGGGGTCGAGAGATGGTCCCTCAAGCCTCTCTCACACAGACTCTAAACTGCCTGTGGCTCTAAATGTTGGTTCCCAAACCAGCTCTGGATCTGCACCTGGAGGCTGTGGACACAGGGACTTTACCACTTGCCTGCATGAATCATAGTTCTTTCCAAACAACTTAAGCCTTCCTAAACCCTAGTCCTTTCTTCCCTCTTAGAACACTGTACCCATTTTACCACCATGTCTTCTGAGTTGCAATTCCTAAGATCCCAAATAAAACTATTTTGTGATTTACAGGATCAATATTATTGATCAGCACTAGTTATGCCAAGTAATCAATAGTCCTTTAGTTATTCACTGCATGTTCCTCGAAATGCGCTTTCAGCTAGGTGGAGATTCTTTACCTATGTGAGTCAGGAGAGACTGAGTGACCTAGTTGCACCACTCATTTGCCAATAGTTCATCCACATTCCCCACCCCCGCAGGGAAAAATTCAAACCTCACTGTGACTTGGAAACACTCTCGTCCTGCTAACGTTGGGATCATTACCACCTTCCCTCCCTTTCTCCTCTCAAATTCCTTTTTCAGCTATATATGCACGCCCACAGTCCCACACACTCCCAAAAATGGCAGGAAGGAAACATAAATATTCCCAATGTGAATATTTTTGGGTAGAGAGATTATAGGCAACTCACTTCCTTCCTTGTGATTCTTTTTTGTATTTTCTAAATCCTCTACAGCAAACATTTTATTTTCATGAAATTTAAGGAAGATTACAAACACAAGGAGTAAGAATTCCTTCCATTTGAAAACTAAGACATCATTTTCTTTGTTTTTCTCATTAAGATCTACCTGAATGAATAAATGAGCTAAAAGTAGAACAGAGTTTATTGTGTGTGGTAGGGGGGTAGGGCAACCTCAATCTATGCACTAAATATATTGGTAAAAACATAAAGTTTGAAAGTTCTGCTTTTATCCCCCCTCTGTTTTTAGTTTTTGTTTAACTTTTTCAAGGGATGTTCATACTAAAATCTTTTTTTAAAATGAAGAAATGATTTTTTGAAGTGAATAATCATTCTGTATTTTATTTTTTTAAGGCCAAAATGCCAGCGATTCTTGAAATAAGTCTTTCCTTCTGCATCTGTGTTTATAAACTGATGACAAGCTCTTAAACAGTCATTTAGCAATGAGAAAGTTCCAAGACAGCATGCTACATTCTGCTTAGAGTTCAGTTCAGTGGAATGTGTATAAATTGCCCATGACAAAGGAAGATAAAGTCCCCAGAAACATGAACTACCAAGGGCAGCTCTGTGGCCACGGGTGTTTCTTCCATCTCACACAGCAACAAGGGGGCTGACTCTGCATGTCACGGCCTCCAGGGGCTCCGCCCAGGAACACTGGACTAGTATCCATTCTTCCAGAAGTCTTTTTCCATCTCTGCCTTCCCTCCAGCTGCCAAGCTCTGCAGACTCAAGGGCCTGACAACTCTGATTCTTTCCCAAGTTTTCTAAATAGGTTACTAGTTCATGTGCTGGATTTTCTGTGCTCATCAATTCACCAGCTCATTGTAACCCAAATCAGTCCAGCTTGTGTGAGATGAATTCAGTGAATGTAGAAATTGCCTCCAAGTCCTTCATGCCTTCAGTGCAGAACACAACCTCCCCCAGAGCTGTCATTCTGGAATTTTCTGCATTGGCAGCTAAAGCAACTCGCCCCACCATGTATGCCAGCACCCCTGCCCCTTCTAACCAGTTCCATCTCAGGAGATTTTCAACTCTAAGTCATCCTAGCAGGCCTCTTTCTTTCTTTCTTTCTTTCTTTCTTTCTTTCTTTCTTTCTTTCTTCTTTCTCTCTTTCTCTCTTTCTTTTTTGTCATTTCTCATCACTTAGATCTATAAATATTAATTACAAGCCTCATATTTTAAAACCCTTGTGAGCATATTAACTATTTAGCCACATAAATCAATCCTAGACTAATCTTAGTGGTTCATTATATTTTCACAAGTCTCAGAACTTTCCATGGTAGCCACCACTCTTCAGCAGCTTTTGACAGCAGTTATTGAATGACTTTTCAGTCTGCTAAGGCCATTTCTTAGATGATAAGGGAATAGAAAGGGAAGGATGGAGAAAAAAGGAAAGAAGAAGAGAAAGACAGAAGAGGTAAAAGTAAAGAAGAGCAGTGACAGGGAGGCAGAAGAAAACAAGTAAGAAGGATGACTGCTGGTGGAAACCAGAAGACCAGGGACCTACTTCTGATTCTCTAGCTCTCTTCAGGGATTCAGAGAAAGTCACTTAACCTTGCTGGTGTTGGCCTGACTTACAGGATATCTCCACGTTCATGCTCACAAATTCTGTCCTCCCACACTGAGATCCAGAGACTTTTCTCTTCATTACCAGGAAACACTTCTCAAACTATCCCCAGGTAGCACAGGAGAGAATAAGGATTGCTTTGACCTCTCCTCTCTGTACTCATCAAAGCGTGTTGAGGGCTCCCAAGATTGCTGCCCAACATGGGCGCCCCAGTTCTTGGTTCAAGATTTACTGAAGGAAGCAGGCTCTGAAGGTGTCCTCTTTGCTCTGTGTTTCTATTCAGATCACATACAGTCTGTGAGTTCTTGGAGTATACCTCCTACTTGTATGAAAACTGGGAGGCTGTCCCTAGGACTACCTGGAAAATCCTAATAGCATTGCTTGCTTTGCACCAGTTACCCTTAGAGGGCACCACAACAGGGGAAAGGGGTAACAGTAACAGATCTGCTTTCAAAAATAGCTTCTGCAGGTGTTCAACATTAAACCAAGTACCTCATCTCCCTGAGATGCATTTCCCTCACCTATAAAGCAGACATGCTTCTATATGGTTCTTAGGGTTATTATGCAGAATAAGAGACAATGCCAGAGAGAGGACTGCGGAGAGCCTGACTCACAGTTAGTGTTCGATAAATGTGAGCTTTTATTATTACCATATTTCCTCCATTCTGAGACATCATCGATTGGAAGCCAAAGCATCAATTTAATAACTTCTCAGGGGAAAAGCAATATATTAAACACACGTTCTTATTTTAAGACATCACAATTTGAACAATATTAAAAGGTGAAAGAAAATGTGTCTTACAAATCAATGATATATGGTCTTATTATTGTCATATTTTGGAACCATTTAAAGTCATTTGTTTGTTTACTTTCTTTTTTCATGTTTAGTCTAGTTTCCTCAGGAGACATAAGTACCATGAGAGTAAAAACAAAATGGATTCTTGTTCACCATTGTTGTCTCATTGTCTAGCATAGGTGCCAAGTGAATATTTGCTGGATAAGATAGCTTAATATCATCTTACTATGAGGGATTATTGATTAAATACAAACTAATGCTGCCATTGATTCATAAATGAAACTCTTCCTCATGCATCTTAGTTAATCACAATCCTTAGGAACATCATTGGTTGGTTGGTTGGTCAGTCAGTTGCTTGGCTGATTAGTTTGAGAACATAGTTGTTGAAGAATTAGAATTCAGAATTGATCTCTATGCAAAAGGAAAGAGGATAAAAGTACACAAGAAATGCAGTATCCCCCATAACCTCTGACACTAAAGAAGTGGTCATAAATCATACTTGAAACTGAACACAAAGCAAGGATGAGGCATTGGCCCTCATTGGCTGGAAGTACTGTCAGTGTGAATGTCTTTAGAACTGTGAACAAGCAATAGACATTCATAATATCTGTTTATAATAGAATCAACTCCCTCCTTCAAGTTATAAATGAGAAAAGTAAACACTAGTTGCCCATTCATAGATAAAGCACTCATTAATTGAGTCAGTAAGCATTTCACGAAGACCTCCTACATGCCAGGTATGTGCAGGTGCTAGAGGTAAGAAGCCATGTAGTAAACTTAGAGAGCACTGATCCACATCAAGTAGGAAGCAGCATTGACTCAAGCCTGTGGGGTCCCGAAAGAAGAAGCAGGCAAGATTTCACAGAAGAGAGATTGCCAATCCCATTTGACTGGTTTGCAGTGCCAGCCTGGTTATGCATTGATCCAGCCATTTCAGAAAATTTCCTGCAGCAGGAACTGAATCCCAAGCCAGGACACCTGTCAGAATTCTAGTGAAGCTCTAGAGACGTTTTGGAAACAAAATGGCTTCTAAAGAAATTTTACTCATTCAACTGCCTGGAGGATGGGTATAATTACATGAATAAAAGTTGCTTTTAACTTATTATGCAATAGCATTTCTCAACTAATTGGCATAAACAAGAAATTGGATCCAATTATATCAATCACAAGGAACTTGTTTGACAAGAGACTGCTCCAGGGTGCATGCTTCTTTGACAAGGATAAAGACAACTTATCGGAGGGCCATGGGGGCAGCATCATTAACAGAGCAGGACACAAAAGGAACTGTGAAATGGTGAAAGCTGTAAGCCCAGTGCACAGACCCAGCACTGAAATGAAGGTGATGGACAACATGTGAGCTGAGGCTGTTGGATGAGGCTTCATAGGGACTGGAACAAAAGGGGTTGGGACTTGATGGCCTTGGGCTAGTCTTCAACCATGAGAAGAAATTCAGTTAGAAGAAATGGAAGGCAGACATGGCAGACTTAGAAATCATCTAAGTTTCAAAGGGCTTGTCAACAATGGCTTAAGTATTCAGAGATGAAGTCAATGGTAAAGTGGGAATTGTCAGCAGGAGCTTGTTCAAGGTGATGCTGATTGTATAAAAATCTTCAGATTGTGTGCTGTTTGTGCTATAGTTGGAATCTTGAATGTCCCCCCAAAGGTTTATGTCCACAGCATAGCCATGTTAGGGTTCTCCAGAGGAACAGAATCAATAGAAAATATATGTATAACTGCAAGTGGATTTATTAGGTAGGCATACAGGATCTGAGCAGAAGAGTTCCAATAGCTGTCTCCATGCTAAGTTGCTTAGCCCCAAAAGATGAAAGCTGCAGAATCAAAGTCATCAAGGATGCAGCACCAGTCCAGAGTAGAAGGCCCAAAAGCTCTCTGGAGAGTTACTGGTTCAAATCTGCATAGGAAGGCTGGAGAAACTGGAGACTCATGTCCAAAGGCAATGGCTGCAAAGGGTGCACCCACACAAAAAGACTGAAGCTTCTCAAAAATGGGTGAACTTTTTCTTCTTTCCTTTTGTATTACATCCAGGCTACAAACCTGTTAGTTGTGATACCCACAATAAGGGTGGGTCTTTTGCCCTCTGTTTGCTCACTTACATGCTGAGCATCTCCACAGACACATCTAATCTTAGAGGTGTTTCTTAATATAGTATAATTGATTATAATATGATTACCAGTCACAGTAGCACTACTGGGAAGCTGTGGAACCTTTCAGAGGTAGCGCCTAATGGGTGGAAGTTAAGTCATTGAAGCTGTGTTCTTCAGGCAATATTGGGGCCCTGCGTCCTTCTTTTTTCACTTTCTCACTTCAGCCCCTGAGATGAATAGCTTTGTTCCACCACATGATCCTGTCATGTAATAGGCCCAAAAGCAATGGAACCAGCCAACCATGGACTAAAGCCTCAAGAACAGTGAGCCAATGAAAGTTTCCTTTTTAAAAATTGGTTATCCTAGGTATTGTTAGAGTAATGGAAAGTTGATTCACAAAGTTTGTTTTCAGTTAGTATTAGGGAGCCTGAAAATGTTGCACATATAAGTGCTACAAACTAATGAAGTTCCAAGGAGACAACTATAGTAGTACTGAGGTTCAGCTGGGAGAGATGAGAATCAAGGTCTGGTTTTCAGACTTTGAGATTCCAATCAGAATTACACCACCAGTTCTGTTGGGACTCCAGCTTGCTGTTGGTAGATCTTGACACTCAGAATTTCTCTTAGTCATGTGAACCAATTCCTTATTCTATATACAGTTGATCCTCCCTAACAATATGGAGGGAAAACAGTTATGGCAATATCTCAGCCAATGGATTGCAGGGTCAGACATCGGATACTGAGGAGATGGGTGGATGGACCTTGGAGATCAATTGGATAAGGAAGAAGAGAGAGAGAAAACATGATGGCTTGCTAAATTCTTAGAAACAATAACATTATCCTCTATGTTCACCTAAGGAATATTCTGGAATGCTCAGCAGTATTCTTCATAATGGGCACCTGCAAATTAGTCAGTGTTGGTGACAGCAGAATACTATGTAACTATGTGAGCCAAGCGTGGTGGCACAGTCCTGTAATCCCAGCACTCGGGAGGCTGAGACACGAGGATCACTGCAAGTTCAAGACCAGCTTGGGCTACAAAGTGAGCACAAGGCCAGCCTGAACTACATAGTGAAATCCTGTCTCAAAAGGACAAAAAAGAAAGAGAGAAAGAGAGAAAGAGAGAAAGAGAGAAAGAAAGAGAGAAAGAAAGAAAGAAAGAAAGAAAGAAAGAAAGAACGAACGAACTATGTGGAGATCTCCAAAAGAATGCATTAGCATGTGGGAGTTGCACAAACATAATGCTAAATGAAAGAAACCCTCTATATATCTAAAAGAAAAAGTATACATTGTAACAGTCCATTATGTTAAGTAATTGAGGAATACAAGTACCTCTACTTGTGTTCTGATGTGTTGGTTCCAAATTCTTATTACCTGGGTATGTTCACTATTGGAAAATCCATCCAGTTGTGTATGCATTATCTGAATGAACTTGCACTGGTGTGCAAACATGTTACACTCAATTTGATTCTTTTTTGGGGAGAAATACTCTTACATAGGAACATGATTGCTTTCCCTAACTGGGGTGGAACTTGTCCGATCAAATGAAGACCTGAGTAGAACAAAAAGTGTAGATGAGACATCTGCTTGACTGCTTGAGCTAGAATATCAGTCTTCTCCAGCCCTGAGACCAGACAATATGTCATCAGCATTCTTGGTTCTCAGGCCTTGAGACTCCAGCCAGAATTACACCACCAGTTCTGTTGGGGCTCCAGCTTGCTGATGGTAGATCTTGGGGCTCAGAATTTCTCTTAATCACGTGAGCCAATTCCTTATTTTATATATAGTTGATCTTCCCTATCAATGGGTTCTACATCTGAGGATTCAAAAATAGCAGATTTAAAATATTTAAGAAATAACTGTGTCTTCTGAGCACATACAGACTTTTTTCTAGTCCTTATTCCTTAAACAAGGCAGTACAGCTACATAGAATTTATACTGCTTTAGATAATATAAACAATCTAGACACGATAAAGTCAATGGGAGGATATGCATCGGTTATATGCAAATACTAAACCATTTTAAATAAGAGACCTGAGCATCCACAGATTTGATTATGTATAGAGTCCTAGAACCTTGGTGTCCCACTAATGCCAAGGGACAACCATAAATTATTATACAGCATTAATGAAATTTCCACATTACTAATGGTAAAAATCATGCCTTCCATTTTAGAATGCTAATCCTGTATGCTAGTTACAGAGCCTGCTAATGGCAACCTTGTGTGAGAAAGCACAAAGCCCCACTTAACAGATAAGGAAATCAGTACACTGAGATATTAACTATGAACCCCAAAGCCACAATCTCTCTGCAGGAACAGAGCAGGATCACAACCCACAGACTCCTACATTATTCTGCCTCGTGACGTCTCAAGAGCTTTTCAAAAAAATGCGTCATGATTACTCTATATTGCGCATTAAATCTACTAGGTCTGCATGACCCCACTTTTCCAAAATAAGCCAAATCTCTCAACCCATGTACTTTCAAACATTTCCTTATGAAATTTTCAATCAAACAAATGAACTCAACCCAGAAAAGCAAACATATTTTGGATAGGAATAGTCAACTTTTTAAATCAGTTTTTATGTTTCTTATATGAACCAGGAGCCCAGAGGTACTATTTCTGAAAGCATTTTGTAATGGAAGATTTTACCTGAGTGCTATTTAGTATTATCATTATTATCCTTGTTATTAATAATAATGATTTATGGAGTGGTTGGAGGAGACAGCGCTGTTTAGAGACTAGGAACAGAAGCTTGATTTGATACTTAAGTCAGAAAATGGAATAGAAAGAGGAGAAGGTAAGGGAAGAAATTAAAACAGACGGCTCTATCTTGGACAGACATCTACCTTCAGGGACCAACACACAAGTAATACAAAGGAAAAATTCAGCAGAAATGGGATCCAAGGACAAACATTTTTCCTCTATTGTCGCTGCAAGAGATGCAGTCTGCCGGAACTCGCTGAGTCTCATCAGAGGCTGTAGCACCTTGATAGATTAACTTCTGACAGCTGGGCATCCCAGAAAACTTTTTACAAATAGAATTGCATGTGACCTTCAAGAGATTACCGGGATTTTGACATGGGTGGCATTATTTTACATCTCTGCCCCTACACTAATAGTCCAGACAATGAAAGGTACACAAGCACAGGACCATGTGACAACATCACCAAAGGTCACCTGGGCCACTCTACCATATAAAAATGCTGATGCAGGAAAATGACCCCTGAGGCCATCTTGTCTAAAGGTTCTCAGATAATGTTGACTAATAAATCCATTCAGAAATCTTGGGAAATATTTAAACTCCTGGGTCCCATCCTAATTCTCAGTAGGACCTAGGATTTATATTTTAGAAATATATGATTATGGACATAAAAGAAGAACCGGTGTCTTGGGAGTGATCGACTTGCTTTACAGTGGCAGAGAAGGAAGGCATAACCAGAAAACTCTCACTAACATGTTACATATTTTTGTTCGAATTTCAAAGGAAGCAAGAATGTGGCACATCAAAATGGTCAGTGACTTTTTCGAGGTCGCATTGTCAATAAGTGAGAGTACAAAATAGCACAGTTGAAGAGAAAATCCTGAGAGCTTACAGAGACAAAAGGAGTTATCTTCAATGGGACAGTAATCAGATCCACATCAGTTCTCACCCTTTGAGGGAAAAGATATTTCAATTATGTTCCTTTCCAACACCCATATAAGTACATTAATGTTTCTGCAAAGAATATTTTCTGCAAAACAACAATAAAATTGAGAATACACTTCAGCCAAATGAAAAAGAAATCCAAGAAAAATAGAAAAGGAGTCCAGGAAATCCAAAGAAAAATGGAAACTAAACCCAGAAAGGGAATCAAATGAAATCTCAGGATGACAAGTGTGCACCAAAATTGCAATCGGTCCAAATGGGGACAGGAAGTCAAGAGATGCCAGAAATAACCTCTGTGAAAGGAATGCAGACTCTGTCATTTAATTTGTATGATGAAGAAGCTGCAACTTCTTAATGCTAAGATGAAGGCACAGACTTTTTTTTCTTTATCAGTAAGAAGAAATACCCTGGATAAGTATAACACCTATGCTGACTGTGACAAAGTAAAATGCAGCATATTTGCAAAAGTTATTTGGATAGAAGTAAACAATGAGGGTTTTGGCTTTGTGTTAATGTATTCCTTTATGAGTTCAGAGACACAGCTGTGCATTTTCTTCAGTCTGAGTCCGGCCAAACCACAGGACTGTTGTGAATAATGTGGACACTGAAAGGGCACAGAGCTGAGTGACTCCGACAAGATCTTTGAAGTCACAGACTGCATTCAAACTCTGCCTCTGACACTTGTGAGCTCTGCGATCTCAGACAAATTGTTCATCCCCTTTTGCCTCAATTTTTTCATCTGTGGAATGTCACCTACCATATAGGACACTTGCAGAGATTAAATGAGTTAATACAGGCCATGCATTTAGAATAGCAACTAATTTAGAGGTAAACACATAATTATGCACTGTTATAACTCTTGGCATTACAAAGCTAAAGAAGATAAATAATAATCGTTCATTTACTGTGCAGTGGTAATTTTTAATATTAGCCACCTAACAAAATATAAATGACTAAATCAGAACTAAATAACAAAATAAATATGAAAATCAAGAAGGAAAACCAATTACGTAGCTAAAAAAAGAGATAGAAAAAAAGATTATAAGAGATCCATTCATTCATTCATCTAAAATGCAAGTGACCATTAAACAATAAAGGGTTTTGTGAGCATCCATATAATTTAAATAATAGTTTTAATCAATTTAAATATATTATTTAACTGTATTAACTACATAAATTACTTTCTATGCTTGATATTCATATTATAGGTATTCATTTTACATTGCACTCGTAATTGGTGATGACTATGATTATTAATAACAATTTTGAATGCAATTTTCAAAAATAAAACAGGCTCTAAACCAAATATTTATCAGCAAGAGAGAGCAGGTGGTGGAGAGAGAACTGAGTTGGAACTCAGCAGTAAGTCCCAACTACTGAGTGCTTACTGTGTGCCAGGCATTGTTCTAAGAAAGATATAGACATATATGTGTGTATCATCTCACTCACTCCTCTAACAACTCCAGATTTTTTTAATTTTAAAATTGAAAAAGGCACAAAAACAATGATACAGAATTTCAAAACAACATAATAGGAAGTTAACAATGGTTAATATACTGTGTATTGTTATCTTCAAAGTAGTTGCTCAGATTATAACATATAGGCATGAAAAAATTGTCAGACAGTGAAAGCACAAACTGTTCTTTTTGATGAACTAACAGAGATTAGTAGCATAATCATCTATCTTGTATGTGTATATATATATTTTATATATATGTAGATCTTGTGTGTGCATATATATATATATATATATATAAAATCTTTTCCCTTCTTTCTTTTCTCTCACTCATCCTAGTTGTTCTTGCCTTTTGAGCAGTTTCTTCTCCTTTCACTTTCACAACATCTATTACACATTTTGGATCTTATTTACTCTTTCAATTTTTTCCACTAGGGAAGCAATATGATGTTCACACATGTGAGTCTGATTTACTTCACTAATGAACCACTCCAGAATTTAAGCACAACTATTATTATTGTGGTTATTTGATGGATGAAGTATTTGAAACAGAGAGGGAATTAGTACCTCCCCAGGTTCCATGATTACTAAAAAGAAAGTGACTCTAAATTGTCACCCTCACTACCTCTAACAGCGCTCATCTCCCACAGAGGGAAGTTAGTAAGGGTGGTTTGTATATTTGATTTAGAGTTAGGGCAGCAAATGCCAAACGAAAATATAACAATGTCCCACAAAACTGGAACAATATGGGAAGAACAACATTCCACAAAAAATGCCATGTCTACCCAGAACCTCAGACTGTGACCTTACTTGGAAATAGTCTTCACAGATGTAGTTATTTACAATGAGGTCATACCGGATAAGGTAGGTCCTAAATCTGATGACTGGTATCCTTATAAGGAGAGGAAGAGACACACAGAGGCAAACATGAAAAATTCCATATGACAACTGCAGCAGAGATTGAAATAACAAACCAAAGGTAAGGGATTGCTACAAACCACCAGAAGCTAAGGGAGAGAGGCAAGGGAGAATAATTTCCTACAGCCTTAGAGGGAGTATGGCCCTGAAAGATACATAGATTTGCCACTTCTAGCCTCCAGAAGTATAAAACAAAAAAAAATTCTGTGTTTCATACCACCAGCTTGTGGAAATTTTTTACAACAGCCCTAGGACACTGAAATAACTAACTAAAAACTTAAAACAGAAATGGACAAAATGAGTGAAAGAAGGGAGAATCTTACCTTGCATTTGACAGTTTTCTGTATTTTTTGTTAAAAGAAAAAAAAAAAAAACGTGTTACTCTTTGTGGAGAGCAGACTTTAAAGTGGTCCCCACAGTTCCCACCTTTTGGTATTCATGTCATGAGAAATCTCTTCTTTTGG
>RJWT010035447.1:0-7500 GCA_004365215.1 Cuniculus paca | reverse complement strand
CAATCTTATTTGAAAAATGTGAGAATTTAATTATTGCATTAATTCTCCAAAAATAAAGAAAACCTTCAAGTCCCTTCCCAGTGTGAAGTTCTTAGATCCTGGCAAATGCTTATGATAAAGATAAGACAAGCCTAATCTGTACTTACCTCTGCTTCAGACAGCAGCAGTGACAATCCTGCCTGGCTTGTCAAGTTTCAAGAACTTACAATCCTTAATTTAAACACTTGAGAGATTTATGGAGCCTGTCAGTCTGGTTAATTAAGCTTGTCTTCTTTTACTCCTCCTCTCCACCAAAACAAAATCTGGCTTTAAAAAAATGCCACTTAAGACTTTATCTGCTGATTAAGCCCACAGGTTCTAGTCTAAGTAGCCTGATCTTAGACAACTCAAGTGGGACAGTTTTTGCTATTAAAGGATGCATACTCTAAAATCTTACTGGAAAGTGTGACAGATAGGTTGGCCTTCACTTATTTAGCTCTCCTTTTTCCTAATTAAAGAAAATACTAGGTAGTCTAGAGCAATAAACAATATGAAAATGGTGCATGTATTAGAACACATGTCAGTATTTCATTTTTTAAGCGTGGAAATACTGCATTTAGAGACATGTAATAAAACTGGTAATATCAGTTCTTTCTCACTCATAGGACTATCTCACAATCTTCTGCAGAACAATTTGTGAATGAAGAATTTAGAGGAATGAGAATTTAGAAGGTTCAAATAATTGAAGTTCCCAAGTGTGTTTATGAAACTCTATAATTGTTTAAAATATGAACATGAAATTATATTCACTAATGCAGCACAGTAAAGAGCATCCTAAGAGCCTACTCAATGTCAAAAATCAGTTTATAAGTCTTAATGTTAATGAATAAGGTATATTCAGTTTCAGTTTATCTTCACTCAGTGGCCAACTTCATTCTAAAATCTCATTCTGCCTCTATTTCAACAATGTACTCATAAACTTGGTACATTCTATTAAGCTTCTTAAATTTCCCAGTTCCCCATACCTACATTCTGTAGTAATGTGTATCTACCATCTCCCCTGGCTAGCTTTACTCAAGGCCATACTTCTAAAAGTCTTATTGAATATGGCTGTTTTCTTTATTGGTTTTATCTTGGTTCCAATCTTTATACTCACTTTCTAATTATCATCAACAGAACTAAGTCACAGTTTACAGATATAGCAATTAAAAGTCTTAAGGATTTAAAAATTACATGCAATAATAAATGTTATATATTATGTGATTAGGGAGGAGTTACTGAGCAATAAACTTTTATTGGATCTAAAATAGCTAAAAAAAATACTTTTCCTGAATTATAATGGATTTAAATAAAGGTAAAAATGAAGTTGATTGATCAGAATTTTACTGTAGAGATCCAGATGGAAGTGTTGCCTCTTTTCTCTCCTGGTCACCTCTGCTTAGCTGTACAAAGAACCAGGATTCCCTGAGAAGGCTTCTCTGTTCATGGGTAGTTGACACTACTCAAATACTTCATTCACCTCTTACACTTTCTTCAACGTGTGCAAATCTATTCACATGTTTACCTAGACTCTAATCCTGCTTTCACTACTGACAGACTTTTGTGGCTGCTTACTCTTTAGTTGATAGACATTAATGTGAGCTATCAGTCAATCTCCAATTAGCAGGGATTCTACCAAACATTACAATAGCAGTAATTAGGTAATTTAGATCCACCACAACTGAAATTGTTCCAGACAAATCAGTGTCTTGATAAAGCCACAATGAACTGTTTTCCCGCTGTAGGTTGAAAAATATACAGAAGCATCAACACTATCCTCGTTTTCAGTTGACAGAGAAAAAAATGATATTAAAAGTACATATATGTAAATTTGCAAACTCATGTGATCATTCCTAGGCTGTGATTTCATTCTAATAATCCAAGATGGCTGCTCCAGCTACCATACAATTTCATGAAATAGGCTGAAAGAAGGCTAAGTAGTGTACATCCATGACTTTCATCATTTAAGAAGACTTTCATAAGCTCTTTGCTAGAACATAGTCATGTGATCACATATGCCCGGGAGACTACAGCTCATTAACTATATGCTGGGCTGCCATTTGCAGAAGCTAAAAATTATAATTCTATTCCTCAAGGAAGGAAGATATTGAGACTAGGAACCAGCAATGTCTGCCACAACTCACAACTTCTCATTCTTGATAATTTCAACAAAATTGAAACTGTTTTTCAAACCATATCTGCTATATTTTGATAAAGTCAATATTCAAATGGATCTCTTAATTAGAAGTTATTCCTCTGGATTATAACAAATTTTCAGCAGTAACATTTTCATAACTTTAAACCATTACCAAACCTTTTCCTTTGTTGAACCGACTCAGATTGAATTCAACTGAAGATATGAAACACTGATGATAAGCTCTAGTAACACATTCAAAATAATTTTTCCATTTAATCCATCATTTTTTCTATTTTCTTTCATGATTCATCATTTTTTAGAATCAAATGGTAAATATCTGTT
Source organism: Cuniculus paca (assembly GCA_004365215.1). Classification (NCBI taxonomy): domain Eukaryota; kingdom Metazoa; phylum Chordata; class Mammalia; order Rodentia; family Cuniculidae; genus Cuniculus; species Cuniculus paca. The sequence goes on along the minus strand of RJWT010035447.1, from coordinate 5,003 downwards.
ATTTATTCCATTGTATTGTATAATCTTCATTAGTTTTTCATTGACTGCATTTTTAATTATTTTAACTTTTTTATTATGACAATGTGCCTTTTCATAAATAATTTTAAATAACATCAGTGTATTAAATGGGTCATTTTTTTTCCACTTATCAAATACGATGTACATCAAAATTAAATACAAACAGAACCACATATTCCTAAATAATAAATCATCCCAGGAGTATCTTTCCTTCACTCTGTAACTGTAATTGGTGTATTCATAAGACTAATAGGTATGGCAACTCACTCCATCTGGTAGTTAACTAGTTCTGTCTGAAGCACAGCTTTGATCAAGTGAAAGATACTCTCTAAGTGTATTAACTGGGAATATTTTTACTCCGAATATTGGAAAATCCACCCAAGAAAGACTTACATAACGAGGATGTTTCATTATCTAACATTGTGAGAAGCCTGGAAGAGCAAGTAAATGATGCCATCGGTGTTCCAGGGTGTTCATGTCTTTCTGCTCCGTCATCACTTAGGATCTCAATCTTTCATTCACATCTAATTGCCCAACCTCAAAGTGACAAAATTATTGCTGTGGCCCCATTTAGCATGTCCAAGTACAAGATAGTGAAGTTCAAGTCCAGCCTGAGCTACACAGGAAAAGTCTGTCTGTCTTAAATAAATAAATAAATAAATATGTTGAGATCTGTAGATAAAACTTTGTTTGTTATGATATTAAACTATATGTGAACTAAATTGCCTTGAAGGACTTATTAAATTGATAACTTTCAGCAACACTTGTAGGCATTAGGGAGAGAGTTCACTAGAAACTTTAGTACTAACAAGGTTACCATACACACATTAGCACTAATGAAATAATACTCTATTTACTTCTAAACCATTCTTTTTCCTAGGGTGGGTATAACCAATCAGTTATGATTTTAGATATTTTTGTGTGTCTGAAACTTTTTGTTCTGTTTTTATTTTAAAAACAGAACAAAAAAGATGAAAATAATAATAAAAAAATAAAAATAATACCGAATTTTTTAAAAAGTAGAATATTAACACTAGTTAATACATGTCATATTGCTATCACAGAAGTAATTGCTCAGGTTACAAGATCTAGGCATGAAAAAAAAATCAAACTTAAACAATGAAAGCACAAACTGTGCTTTTTGATGGACTTATAAAGATTATTAAATAGTTATCTATCTTGTTTATATATACATACACACATATATGTATATCTATATACATATAACATTTTCCCTTTTGCCTTTTCTCCTTTCCTCTAGCCCAGTTATTCCTTCCCTCTGAGCACCTTCCTTCCCATTCATTTTTCACAATATCCATTTTACACCTTGGATTCCACTATGCTTTTACTTTTTTTGACACCAGAGAGACAATATGATATTCACACAGGTGAGTCTGATCTACTTCACTTATGAATATGGTCTTTATATTTAACTCTATCATTTCCTTTGAATTAATTTTTATATATGATGTCATAAATTTAAGATTTTTTTGTATATGAATATTCAATTGATTTGTTGAAAAGTCTGTATTTTCTTTAAGAATTTCTTTTCCTTTTTGAAGAATGAGATCTTCTTGTCTGTGAGATCTATTAATGAATTTCCTGTACTGTTGCATGGATATGTGCATCATTATATCACTGTAATAATATGTCAATTATGTGCATTCATAATAAGTCTTCAAAACAGGTACTGTTAGTCTTCTTTCATTTCCTTTTTTTTTTCAAATTTATTTAAGCTATTCTATGATCTTTGTATATCTCTTTAAACTTTAAAATCAGCTTGTCAACTCCAAAAATACTTGGCCAGAGTTTCATTGAAATTACATTAGAGCAACTCATCAACTTAAGGTAAATTGAAATCTTAACCAGATTGTTCCTCTTGACTGAGAATGTGGTATATATTTGCAACTATTTAGGTCTTCTTTTATTTCTTTATGTTGTATCTTACAATTTTCAGTGCTCAGGTCCTGCACATATTTTGTTAGTTTTATTGCTAAATATCTAATTTTTATCCTAGTATAAACAGTAATTTTAAATTTTCATTTTCTGATTGCTAATTGCGTGGATATACAAAAAAATTGATTTTGGTAGGTCAGTCTTGTGTTACACAACTTTGCAGAGATGCATAGTTCTATTAGCATTTTGGTTGACTATCAGATTTCTAAATCCACGATCATAGTGTCTATAAATAAAGACTGTGTCAACTCTTCCTTTCTAATCTAGATTCCTTGAATTGTTTGTAAAATATAAATTAAAGCTTCCCTTGCAAAATTGAATAAAAGTGGTAAGAATGAATATTTTGGTCTTCTTGCTGATTTTAAGAAAATTCTATTTTATTTTTCATTAAAGTTTATCTAGAAAGTCTTTATCAGGTTGAGGAAGTTCTTTGTAGTCTTACATTACTTAAAGGAGTGATGGTGAAAGTTACAGAGCTTTCAATGTTAGCAAACTGCTTCCTGTGGCCTAAGTGCCAGAGAGTTGCCACCTCTAACACAGAGGGTTTTGTTTTGTTTTGTTTGTTTGCAATGCTGAGAGATCAAACACGGGATCTCACGCACTGCTGAGAGATTTTATGGGAAACAAATGTTGAACATTGTCACATGTCCTTTCCATCATCTATTAAAAGGGTCATCTTTTTCTTTTCTTATTTTTTTCAGTCTATTATTTGGTAAATTACATTGATTTACGTGCACACATTTAAATATTAAATCATTCTTGGACTAAAACCCATTTGATCATGAGGTATTTATATTCTTATATAATATTGAGTTTGATATGCTAAAACGTTTACATGTGTTCTTATTAAGGATATTATTTTCTACTTCTATTTTTTTAAAAACTCTTGAGAGTTTATGAGATAATACTGGTTTCATTGAATGAATTGAAAATGTATTCCTTCTTCATTTTTCTGTAATATTATATGGGAAATTAATATCATTTCTCTATGAAGTGTTAGGTAGAATTCACTATTAAAATCATCTAGGTCTGGAATTTTTTTCATGGTAAAGTTTTTAAATATAATTTCAAATGTTTAGTATATTTCTACTTTATTTTGTTTTTAAAGTGAATTTTGACTAAAAGAATGACTCATTTTTGTTGTCTAATTTTTGAAATAACTTTATTCAAAACATTGCCCTTTTCCTCTTCTTTTGTATATACGCCTTCCTGCTATCATCTCCTCTGTATTATCCTTCTGATTTTTATAATGAGTTTAGCTATAAGTTTTGGTTTAATTGATTTTTCTCTATGTTCTATTTCGCTGATTTCCACTTTCAACTTTATATTTTCCTATGTTTACTTTAGATGCTATTTTGTGTGTGTGTGTGTGTGTGTGTGTGTGTGTGTGTGGCTTTTTGAGACAGGGTCTCTCTATGCAGTTCGGGCTGGACTTGAGCTCACTTTGTAGCCCAGGCCGGTCTCGAACTCACAAGGATCCTCCTTCCTCAGCCTCCAGAGTGCTGGGATTATGGGAGTGCGCCACCACACTCAGCAGATGTTATTTGTTTTTTAAAGCAGAGAAGAGATCATCAAGTTAAAATTTCTTTCATTGAGGCATTTACAGCTACAGTTTAAATTGCCCTCTAATTCTCCATCAGAGGAATGCCACAAATATTGATAGGTTGTGCTCTCATCGTCATTGTATTTGAAATCCTAAGTCCCCTCTTGATTTTGTCTGGAGGCTTATGCAAAAGTATTTTTAGTGGTTTCTTTTTTCATTAAATTCTCTTTTTAAAATATTTCAATAATAAGAACTTTTATATTAACTGTAATTATAGATATATTTCCCATTATTTACTAATCAATTTTTGTGGATATCCACATTTAATCCTTATTGTTTACCTTCTTGTTGAGATAATTCCTTTGAGATTGTTTTATACTGTGAATCTGCTAATGATACAATCATTCTGCCTTTATGTGTGTGCAAATATCTTTAGTTTGCCTTTAATTCCAAAATATGTGTTTGTTGGGTATGGAATTCTAGATTGATACCATTTTTGGTTTGTTTCAGAAGAATTTTGTCTTTTAGTTCCTAGAAGATTTTTTTTTGTCTTACTTGCGTTATGTACTTACTGAGAAGAGGCTTCTGTCACTTTTACCTTTGGTTTTTCTGTACATAATATGTCCTTTTTTATGGAATGTTTTAAAGTTCTTTTTCTCCCTCTACCACTGTTTTTAAGTGTTTTGATTTTGATGTTCTTATGTATATTCATCTTCATCTTTCTTATACTTAGGGTTTAATAAGTTCCTGGACCTCAATGGCTTATAGTTTTACTAAAACGTGGAAAAGTGTTGTCACTATTTCTTCAAATACATTGTCTTTTTCCCTTTTGGTATTCATTTAACTTTTTAATAAACCAGTCACTCTTCAGCTCACTGATGATGTATTTACTTTCAAAAACTCTCGTTTATCTTGAGTTTCATTGTGGAATGTTTCTATTAGTCTATCTTCTGGATCACTAATATTTTCTTATCTAATTTTCAATCTGCTAATTCTACCCAATTTATTTTCCACTGTACAGATTTGATTTCCAGATCTTCACATTACTTTCTGAACATGTAGACTACAGTTATATTTCTTGCCTTAAACCCTTATCTGCTAATTCTTACATTTAAGTCACTTTCAAATCAATTTCAAATAAGTGATTTATTCATTGTTACATATCATACTTTCATACGTGTGTATGTGTGTGTGCTCACACATTTGTATGCCCAGCATATTGGGTGCCATATATTATGAATTATACTTTTTATTGCTGGATATTTTCTATTTCCATATTCTTGAGATTTCTTCAAGCATACAGTTAATTTACTTACAAATACCTTGTTACATTTGGGGCTGATTTTTAGGGGTTATTTGATAAAGCAGGGATGGTGTTTAGTTTAGAGCTTGTTAATCCTCACAGCCGGTTCAATCCTTTCCCAAGGACTCTAATGAGGGTCCCATATGCTCTGAAGTTTTCAGTTTAAAGATGAGAATGAGCCCT
>RJWT010035446.1:0-13475 GCA_004365215.1 Cuniculus paca | reverse complement strand
AGTGGTCACTTTCTACCATATAAACATATTTCTTTTTGTTTATCGTATTTTATTAGTATACATTAAGATGACATGATTGTGAGGTTTATTTTCAGAAAGCAGTGTGTGTATTTGTTGAATTTTAATTTCATGACATGGCCCTCTCTCTGTCTTCCTTACCCCTGCCTATTCCCTGCTCCATCTCCTGGTTTCCTGTCCTCTCTAATTAATTAATGTGGTTTTTTTATCTTATGATTCTTACATAAGAATCATAAGACATGTGACATTTAATTTCCTGAATGTGGCTAATTCCATTTAGCATGATTTCCAGTTCCACTCATTTTCCTGCAAGTGACATAGTTTCATTCTTCTTTATGTCTGAATAATAATCATATGTATCACTTTTTCTTTATCCATTGATCTATTGACAGACATCTAGGCTGTTTATACAATTTAGTTATGTGAACTGTGTTGCTCTATGTATGTCTACGCATATATTACTATAGTATAGTCTTTAATATTTTTTAGAATATTCCCAGGAGTGGCATAACTGAGTTAATTGGTATTTCCATGTAGTCTTTTGAGGAATCTCTATACTGATTTCCATAATGGTTGTCACTAGTTTACATTTTCACTAACAATGTAGGAGAGTTTCTTTTTCCTACAACCTCATTAACACCGTTTTTTTTTTTAACAATAGATAGCTATTCTGACTGCAATGAGATGAAATATCAAGATGATCTTTTATAATTTTTATTTTTATCAGGACATGTTAGCAGCACATGACGTTCACCTTCACCTGGGGAAGCTGGTATGTGTGCTACACATCACGTATCTTAATTCTTTGTTTCATCTTCTTTTTCCCTCCCTTCCCCAGCTTTTGGTCCCTTTCCCTTTTGCAAAGAATTTGTTAATTTGCATTTCTCTGAGATGTTGAATATTTTGTCATGTACTTTTTGGCAGTTTGGACTTCTTTTGAAAAGTGTCTGTTCAGTTAATTTTCCCACTGTTTAATTGGTTCATTGTTTTATGCAGATTAATTTTTAAAAGTTCCTTATATAGTCTAGATATTAACCTTCACTAAAGCACCTAGTGAAGATTTTCTCCCACTCAGTGGACAGTCTCTTCATCTGAATAATTATTTCATTTTTGGTGCAGAAGCTTTTAAATTTTTTTAATTTTTAATTTTTTTTTTTTTTAATTTTGAGACAGGATCTCACTATGTAGTTTAGGCTTGCCTCAAACTCAAGGTGATCCTCCTGTCTTGCCCTTCTGAGTGCTGGGATTATAGGTGTGCACCACCATGCCTGGCATAGGAGATTTTTAATTTGATGTAGTCTCATTTATTGATTCTTGATATTATTTCCTGTGCTTTTGGAATCCTTTTCACAAAGTCTTTCCCTTTACTTATTGCTTCATGTGATTCCTCTATGTCATCTTCTAGCAGTTTCAGTACTTCTTGTTTAATATCTAGGTCTTTGATTCATTTTTATTTGATTTTAGTGCAGGGTGAAAGACAAGAATCTAGTTTCAACTTCCATATGTGGTTCTTGAGCTCTTGCATCATCATTTGTTAAAGGTATTGTCCTTTTGCTAGCAGTTTTTTGTTCCGTTCTCAAAAATTAGATGGCTATGCGTTTTAGTTTGTTTCTGGATCTTCTATTCCATTGGTCAACATTTCTGTTTTGGGGCCAGTACCATGTTTGTTATGTTACTATGGCTTTATAATATGGTTTAAACTTTGGTATAATGTTGCCTATAACGTTTTTCTTTTTGCTCTGGCTATTCTGGGTCATATCTAATATCAAATAATATTCAGGATTGCTTTTTATAATTCTGTGAGGAATGCTGATGGTCTTTTAATTGGGATTGCATAAATATATCCATCACTTTTGGTAATACAACCATTTTACAATATTAATTCTGCCAATCCTAGGACAGGGGATGCCACTCCATTTTCTAAAGTCCTCTCCAACTTTTCTCTGTGAAGTTCTGTAATTTTCATTATGGAGCTATTTCACCTCCTTGGTTAGATTGGATTCTTTGTATTTAATATTTTGAAGTTATCATGAATGGAATTGTTTTATTGATTTCTTTCTAGATGGGTTAATTATTGGTGATCAAAAATGCAATTGAGTTTTGTATATTGATTTTGTATACTGCTGTTTTGTTGAATTTATTTATAACATCTAAAAGTTCTCTTAGAATTTTTCATGTCCAAGCTATAAGAATTTTATTATATGTAAATAGAGAAATTTGACTTATTTCTTTTACATTTGTATCTCTTTTATTTGTTTTATTTATCTTATTGTTCTGGGTAAGGTTTTGAATATTTTATTGAACAAAGGTGGTAAAAGAGTATATCACATGACTTTAGAGGAAATGCTTTCTGATTTTCCTCATTCAGTATGATGTTGGTATATGTCATATATGGGTTGTTTTCATTTTGAAATAGGGGCCTTCTATATCTATTTTCATCCTTTTTTTTTTTTCAAATTATGAAGAGGTGTTGAATCTTGTCGAAGACTTTTTCAGGATCTATTGAAATAACCGTGTGATTTTTATCCTTGAGCCTATTTATGTGGTTTATTGCACTTATTGATTTTTGTGTGTTTCACCAACCTAGCATCCTGGGAATACAAAAAACTGTCACAGTGTCTGCATGATCTTCTCAATGTGATGGAAAATTATGTTTATAAGGATTAAAGATTTTTCCACCCATGTTTATCAAGGGTATTGGTCTGTAATTTTCCTTTTTGTTTTTTTGTTTTTGTTAAGTCCATATCTGTTTTGGTATGAGGAAAATTTTGGCTTCTTACAATGAATCTAGTAGTATACCTTCCCTTTCTGTTACATGAAAAAATTTGAAGACCACTGGTATTAGTTCTTCTCTAAAGATCTGACTAAATTCTGCTGTAAAGTCATGTGGTTCTGGACTTTTCTGAGTGGGTAGAGTATTGATTACTGCTTCAATCTCATTGCTTCTTATAGATCTATTTAGATCTATTTTCAATATTTTTGTATATAACCTTGTTCAGTTTATTTTCTGGAAATTTTGTCCATGTCTTCTAAATTCTTGAGTCAGGGACTTAGCTCAGCAGCACAAGTGCCTGCCTGGCAAGCACATGGTCATGAGTTTGATCACTGGTACAAAAAAAAAAAATTCTCCAACTTGTTGGAATATAAATTTCAAAAATAATTTCTGATGATCCTATGGATCTCAGGGGTGCCTGTTGTAATTTCACCTTTTTCATTTACACTTTTATTAATTTGAGATTTCTGTCTGTTTTGCTGGTCTTGAACTTGTACTGATCCTCCTGCCTCAGCCTCCTGAGTATTAGGATTACAGGCTGGCTAAGAGTCTATTAATATTTATCTTTTCAAAGAACCAATGCTTTGGTTCACCAATTGTATGTTTTTGTCAGTTTTTATCAATTTTTGCTCTGACCTTCTTATTTCTTTTCTTCCACAGGTTTGGGGTTCAGTTTGTTCTTTTTTCTGAAACTGAGATGCATGATTTGGTTATTTGGGCTTTTCTATTTTTCTTATGTAGGCACTCATATCTATAAACTTCCTCATTAGAACTGCTTTCATGGTATTCCACAGATTCTCATATGTTATATTTCCATTATCATTTGATCCAGTAATTTAAAAATTTTCTCTGATGTTTTCAGTGGCCCATTGATCACATAAAATTATATTACTTAATCTCCAGGTGTTCACATAGTTTCTGCAGTTTATTCTGCTTTCAATTTCTAATTTCATCCCATTGTGATCTGATAGATGTATAATATTATTTCAGGATTTTTATATTTGTTTAGAGTTACTTTATATTCTTAAATATGCTCTGTTTTGGAGAAAATTCCATGAGATACTAAAAGAATATATATATATATATATATATATTTTTTTTTTTTTACCTGATGTTGGATGACACACTTTATATATATTAGCTAAATCCATTTGATGTACAATGTACTTTAATTGCTATTTTCTTTTTTGATGTTTTTCATCTAGTTGTCTTATTTATTTGTGAGAGTGTGGTGCTGAAGTGTCCCACTATGACTGTACTGGGGTCACTTTTTATGGTAGGTAGTGTTCTATGAAATTGGGTGCATTAATGTTCAGTCCATATATGCTTATGATTTTTATGTTCATAGTGAATTCTTCCCTTTACCAATATGTAGTGGTCTTCTTTCTTTCTTCAGATCACTTTTAGTTTGAAGTCTACTCTGTTGGGTATGACTCAGAGCTTGCTTTTTGACTCCGGCTGCTTGGAGTAACATTTTTCCATCCTTTTATTTTCAGTCTTTTTATGTTTTTGCAGATGAGGTGTGTTTCTTACAGACAACATATGGATTGGTCTTGCTTTCTGATTGATTCTAACTATTGGTGTCTTTTAATTGGGAGTTAATTAAAAGTTACATTAACTTTTAGATTGAAAGATGTACACTAAGGGCTGGGGATCTAGCTCAGCGGTCTAAGCATCTGCCCGGCAAGCGCGAGGTGGTGAGTTCAATCCCCGGTGCCGCAAAATAAATAAATAAATAAATAAATAAATAAATAAATAAATAAATAAGGAAGATGTACACTAATTCCTTTCATCTTGTTTTTTGGGTGTTTGATTTACTACTTTTTGCAATACATAATGACTCATTTCATTATGGGTATTTGGTAAATGTACATGATGCATCTTAATTCTTTTTTACATTCCCTTCTCCTTTCATCTTTTACTCCTCTTTCTATTTGTAGAAGATCTGTCATCTCACTTCTTATCTTTTCTTTTGCTCTTTAATTTATTTATACTTTGAGTTTCTTATATAAGTGAAGCCATAGGTATTCAAGTGCACACATTAGAGTTAATTGTTTCATGTAACATTATGCTCTCAGGTGCATCCATTTTCCTACAAACAACTCACATCTATCTTTCTTGTATAAATATCCAGTACTCTATCATGTATAAATGTCACATTATCTTTTTTTTTGTGGCACCAGAAATTGAACTCATGACCTTATGCTTGCCAGGCAGGCGCTTAGGCCACTGAGCTAAATCTCTAGCCCAAATGTCATATTATCTTCATTCATCCTTTGATGAATATATAGGCTGCTTCCTAGATTTATTGGTTATTAATTGCACTGCTATGAACATATGTATGCATATATCACTGTAATATGATGTCTTTAAGCCTCTCAAGAAGATACCCAGTAGGAGAACAGCTTGGTCAAATGGAATTTCTATTTTTAATTTTTTGAGGAATTTCCATTGATTGTACTAATCTACATTCCCACTACCAATGAAGGAGGGTTCCATCAGTGAGGTTGAGGGGCTTTTGTAAACTCTTAAAGATTTATTTAGGAATATCAAGCAATATTTTTAATATAAATAAAATATGATTTTAATATAATTAAAAATATCAAGAAATGTGACTCTGTAGCATAACTGATAGCATGTTGAACTTCTTATATGAGAAAACCAAAATATAAATAATTTAAAGAGAAAAATAAAAGATTATAGGAAACAGAAGTAGACAGTGTGGGGATGGGAAGAGGATTTGAGGATAGTGGGAGACAGGAGGTTGGGGAAGGAAGGGGAAGTACAATTGATTAATATGTAATATATATGTGCCATTTCCCAAGACAAATGTAATTGTTATGTATTGCAAACATATACTAATTGAAAAAACAAAAAAATAAAATATCAATCCAGTCTTTCAATTACTTAAATATCTAATTCAATGAAATTAGTACTTTGTGAAAATTATTTTAGCATTCTTTAATATTTTAAAAATGATTTTTACAAAAAATGATTTTTACATCAGTATGTAAAAGTATACATATAAATGGTATAAGAAGAAATATATGTGTCTTCAAACCTGTGATATTTGCAATTATATTTTATGATACATAGCTATCTGGAGACAACTAAATTTAGTTTTTATTTTTAGTTTTATCTTGTTCTCATAAAACTGGTAACACCATACTAATGAATTTTGGACCATTTTATAAAAATATTAATTAATCTGAGCATTTATAAGTAGTTACAATTTTTTTACTTAAATTGTTTCCCAAGAATATTTTATAACACATTTTAAAAATTTCCTAAAAGTTTCCTTTTCATTGATATAAATCAGTTCTCAAGGAGATTAAATTTTAGCAATCACAATAACTGTTATTCTTATATCTATTTAAAAAAATTCTTTTCAAACTTTGAAAATCAAAGCAATGATTTCTGTTTATTTTTGCCCTTCCTGTATATGTCATTTTCACTGGGGATTCAGTTTACAGGAACAAATTACTATGAAGATGACATCATTGAAATTAGTGCATGCCATATGTAACAGATGCCAGAGTACAAAATTTAATCAATATATTAATCAGTTTGTAAAGACATATTTACATTCATGAAAGCTTATGCTTTAATTGCAAATTTTCTATAACCAATTATTTCATTATTAAAATAAATTTGTAACTGTTGTTCTAGTTCCTGCTTTAACATAACTTTAACATTTGTCAAGTAAATCAAAATATAATTTTTCCTATATGTTCTAGTGAATGTTTTTTAAATGAATCTTTGATCCTGGCAACTGTAATAGGGGTCTATTTTATTGCAGAGTGTCTCATTCTCTGTGCAGAGTGCTCTCTGTTTAGTCATTTTCTGTCCTCATAATTGCCTAACAAGTTTTCCTCTATCAGATACCAACTAACTTCACTTCCAAGAAAGCCCAAAGAATCTTGCATAATCTCTTTAAGAAGATCAGGTTATCACTGTTATCACTCATTATAACACTAGTCTGCTATTATAGGCATACTATCTTTAGTTAAACCAAACTTTAAACCATAATTTAAATAATTATTTAATTTTTGTCTGATATAAATGCCAAGGTGGTAGAATTATGTCTTGTCACTGAGCTTCAGTACCTGGAATATAGCCTATGAGAGAGCCTTCTGCTTCTCCTTGACTATCATTGTGATCATGTTTAGTGATGAGAAAGGAAGCTGATCAGGTGAAATGTGGGTGCTGATGTTTCTCAAGAAAGTATAAATAACAATATCTAGTTTCTCCTGAGCACACAAAATAATATGAAAACACTTAATAAAGTTAATCATATTGTTCAAATTTAAAGTTAATTCTTATTTAAAGTTATTTAAAGTAATTCTTTTTAACAACTGATTCATTCACAGGTTAATTGACATTCGGATCCTTTAGGGAGTTTAAGAGTTTGATGGTGGACATGCTTTCTGCAATTTTATTGGGGGCTATTAGTGTTTCTACCTACTCAGAGCATAAACAACTTCAACTTTTGTGTGATAATGTTCTGATATCCATAAGTGGTACCAGTCAAAAGAATTAGTGTCTTAGAACACTTGGCTTACAATTCAAGTTAAGAAAAATTTATTGGCTACCTGAGGGTAAGAAGGTAAGTGCCACAAAGAACACAATGACTAGCAGAAAACCAATACTGAATCTGTTGAGAAAAATTATTGCTATTTTCTACGTGAACCTTACTTGCCAGTGGATCTACTTTATCTTTTTCATATGAATGAAATATTATCTACTCATTCTGTCATGCCAAAAAACAGAAAAACAACAACAGCAACAACAACAACAACAACAGTATTTTGTAGCAACTGGTACAATTTACAATAGAATTTTCAGGTGGGGACATTTCAGTTGCAGAGTTTTGATTAACTCAATCACTCGAAATTCATGATTATTTGAGATTAATTTTTTTCAGATGGAGATCAATTTATATTGATGGACAACTTATTTTGAAAAATTCCCTCAAAACCATACAATAATAAGGTAGAGAGCTGAAACAAAACTAATTTTCATTGACTTTGATAAGAATATTTGAAGTAAAGTCAATTGCTTCAGCTATATATTTCCTAAATTAGTCATGTAAATTAATGATAAATCCAGACTTTGCAATTCAGCCGCTTATCATTTGTAAACTGGGAATACTTCAGTTCAGCTTTGCATGGCCACAAGTCCATACTACCTCTTAATCCTGTCCTATACATGCTATCATAGACTCTTGAACAACCTGGAGCCTAGGGGCTCTGATGGCCTACATGGCTGAAACAGTGTGATAAAAAATATGGTGAATGTTTAAATTTAAAGAAATGAATTATCACATTAAAATACATTGCTATTAGTCCCCTTCGAAATGCTCCCCTTCCTTGAAACATACATCCCATTATTTGCACTTTCTGAAGCAGTTCTGGAAGTCCACTTTTGTGTCTTTATGTACACTATTATGTCTGTCTCCATGTCTTTAATTGATTCAAAACACTTATCTTTCATGATGGACTTTGACTTTGGTGAAGAGCTACAAGTCTCATGGTATTAGATATGGTGAATAAGGTGAGTGGGTACATACTATAATTTTTTAAGAGCCTGGCTTTCTGTTGGATGGCATTTGGTAGCAGCATTCACCAAATTTTGATCATATCTCTTAAAGAGATGGAAAAAGTCTTCCCAAACTGCTTTAGAAATTAGTCAGAAAATGGGACACTGTGTTCAAAGGGAGGGGGAGTACTTAGAGAGGAATTAATGGCAATGCGCCTTTTACTGCTGTATATATTTTGAATTTAAACATTCATTTTATATTTCAATAATACTAGCTATATTTTGACTCATCAAAAATTTAAGTACAGTAAGTCTTACTGATAATATAAATAGATAATCAAGTCACATTTTTCATTGCATTTCATATGGTGAATATGTGAAAGAATTTCAAGAGATTACTTTTAACTGCAAAATAAAATGTATTGAAGAACTTTCCAGAATAAACTGGTTAGCACCATAGTGAATTAAACACGGTGGGTCAACCAGACAGGCACAACACAAGTTCATTGCAATAACAGGAGGTGGCTAGAGAATTATTACATGAATGTAATACAGTTAATTTTATCCAGTTATTTTAAGAGATTGTTTACATTTCCCTCATTACAAATAAAACCATGGATGGTTAGTGTTTATGTGCTTAGGTTTTAATAAATCTGAACTAATAAGATTTATTATAGAAAATGATAAAATAACATCTATATAAGTTTTATGGGTTCATGTCATATCTTTTTCTTCTTTTTTTATTTTTCTAGACTATTTGGTTTATTTTCTTAAATCGTTTCAAATCTCCAAAAAAATGTACATAGGACCCATGTAGTTCAAGGGTCAATTGTATATTATAAAGTAAACAGTAGATAATTTAAATGTGCATATATTATAAGGAGAATTCTATAATTGATCAAGTTACAAATAGGGCTACAGATATAAATAATATGGAAAAGTAGTCTAATTTAAAGTTTATATTTAAATGTAAAGTTTGAACTGTTAGCCAATTTCAGGAAGTTACTGTTGCCTCATAATTTGAATTTAGAAATATAGAGGTTGAAATCAAACTCAACAAGAAAGATAATGAAGTGATTTTACGTACATAGGATGTGAATGTTTTCATGCATATTGGTCATGGAAGTTAAGATTGGGAATGTAAGAACAGCGAATGTCAGAATAAAAGATAAGATAAACAAATTAATTACTTTTGTTTGGAGTTGCTCCAATTTTTTGGCTCCTAAAGCCAATGGAATACTACTATCCCATAAAAGTTAAGAAAGGCATAGTTTTAAGTAAGGTGTGTGGAATTAGCAGTTCCAGCTGACTTTCTCTTAGGTAAATAAGAAGGTTTAATCTTCTAATGTTAGATTCACAATCTAATGTTTTTGTTAAGCTATAATTACAATACAATTTTCCTAAAATGATTTTAGGGTTAAGGCAAGAAGAATTAAGGGTAGAATATGCAGGGTTATGAGGGAATTTTCTCAAGTAAATGATGGGGTAGTGTTAGTGATATGGTATGGTAATTTCCCTTGTTGTGTTGAAATTAATATAAATAATGTATAGAGGGCTGCAATTAATATGTTTAGTCTGGTAAGGATGATTGTGAAATTGCATCAGGAGAATGTAGATAGGATAATAATTAGTTTCCCAATTAGGTTAATTGTTGGAGGAGGTGCGAGGTTAGTTAAGCTTGATGAAACCCATCATACTATTGTTAGGGGTAAAATGGTTTGTAATCCTTGAGCTAGGATTATGGTTCAACTGTGGATGCATTCATAGTTGGAGTTTGCAAGACAAACTAGTAAAGAGGATGTTAGACCACGGTTGATTATGAGGGTTGTTGCTCCTACGAAACTTCATGGTGTTCGAATTAGAATAGCAATGATAACTAGTGCTATGTGGCTTACAGAACAATAGGCAATGAGAAATTTTAAGTCCATTTGGCATAGGCAGATTGAGCTGGTTATAGCTATCCCTCATAGGGATAGGAGGATAAAAGGGTATGTTATGAAGTTTGTTAGAGAGTCTAGGAGTTGAGAGATTTGTATTATGCCATAACCACCTAATTTTAGTAGAATAGCAGCTAGTACTATTGAGCCTGCGATTGGGGCTTCTACATGGGCTTTTGGAAGTCATAGGTGAAGACCATATAAAGGTAATTTAACTATAGAAACTATTATACATGCTAGTCATATCATATTGCTTGACCAGGTTATAGGTATAGGCGCATTGTTGTAATTAAACAGTAAGAAGTGTAATAAACCCAGGAAATTTTGTAGGTAGATTAGAGCAACTAGGAGTGGCAGAGATCCAGTTAGGGTGTAAAAAAGGAAATATAGGCCTACTTTCATTCATTCATTCTGATTACCTCAATGAATAATGATGATTAATGTTGGAATGAGAGTTGTTTTGAATAGAATGTATGATATATATCATAGCCAGTGCTTGAATTATGTTTTTGGTTCCCTTCTATTAGACTATAATGGGATCAGGTAATTGCAACTCCTGATGCTAATAAGACTGATGTATTGAGTAGTGGGACTTTTAAGGGGTTTAGAGGTTTAACTCCTGTGGGTGGTCAGAATCCACCTAGTTTGGGGGTTGGGGCCAGGCTAGAGTGGTAGAAGGCTCAGAAAAATCCTGAGAAGAAAAATACTTCAGAGATAATGAATAAAATTATTCCGTATTGTAGGCCCTTTTGGACAATTGTTGTGTGGTGGCCTTGATATATTCCCTCTTGTACAATGTCTCATCATCATTGGAACACGATGAGCCTATTAGAGGCTAAGGAATAGGAGGGTTTTGGAGTTAAAGTGAAATCATATAACTAAACCTGATGTGTGAAGGAGAGCAGATAGTGCTCCTGTGAGTGGTCAGGGGCTTGGGTTAACTATATGGTAGCCCTGTGTTTGGTGAGTCACTAGGTATTGTCATGTAAATATAGACTTACCAGTAAAGTGAATACATAAGCTTGCATTATTGCCACAGTGAGCTCCAGGATTGTTAGTAATATTAGGATGATGGATGTGATTAGGGCTGTGGAAGGACTAAGGGTAGTTAATACTAGTGTAGCTCCACCGATTAGGTGCATAACTAGGTGACCGGCAGTGCTGTTAGCAGTTTGTCCAACTACTAGAGCCATAGGTTGGATTAATAGACTAATTGTCTCGATAATTACAAGTATTGGAATGAGTGGAGTTGGTGTTCCTTGTGGGAGAAAATGGGCTAAGGATGCTTTGGTTTTATGTTGGAAACCTAGAATAACTGTTCCTGCTCCTAATGGAATAGCTATACCTAAGTTTATAGATAGTTGTGTCATTGGGTAAAGGAATGAGGTAGAAGGCCTAAGAGATTGGTAGAGTCAATGAATAAAATTAGGGTGATTGGTATTAATGATCATGTTCATCCTTCGATGTTACATATTAATATTATTTGTTTCAGGATCACTTTAATTAATCATTGTTGAATTGTAATTAAATGGTTATTAATTAGGCAGCTAGGTGATGGGAATAAAATGTTAGGAAATATAATGATGATAATTACAATAGGCTTTCTTATTATTGTAGGTGTAATGAAAGAGGCAAATAGATTTTCATTCATTTTTTTCTCAAGGTGATTTTTGTCTTATGATCTTTAGGTAGGTGGTTTGGGGGTTTGGGTTGTATAGGTATGTTGAGATTTTTAGTTGGAGGAATATAAACTGTGAGAGGATCATGGATAGCATTGTAGTGAACCATGTTGATGTATCTAGTTGTGGCATTTCATTATGGAGAAAAGTGAATTCTCAAGCCTTTAACTTAAAAGGTTAATGCTAATTAAGCTTCATAATGCTTATAGTATTGAGGAAGATCAGTTTTTGAATGTTTTTAGTGAGACTATTTCAAGGACAATAGGTATAAAACTATGGTTTGAGCCACAAATTTCTGAGCATTGGCTGTAATATAACCCAGGGCATGATGATTTTAGGGTTGCTTGGTTTAGTTGACCTGGAATAGCATCTGCTTTTAGGCCCAATGAAGGGACTGCTCAAGAGTGGAGAGCATCTTCAGATGAGATTAGTATGCGGATTGGTATCTCTATTGGAAGAACAATATGGTTGTCTACTTCAAGTAATTGGAGTTCTCCAGGTTTTAAATCAGTTGTGGGGATTATGTAGGAGTCAAAATTGAGTTCTTTATAATCTGTGTATTTGTAGCTTCAAGACTATGGTGACCTATGGTTTTGATTGCTAATAAATGGCTGTTGATTTCATCTATTATATATAAGATTTGGAGGGATGGACGAGCACTAAGAATGAGGATAATGGCTGGAAGGATAGTTCAGATTGTTTCAATTTCTTGAGCATCTATAGTGCTTGTATGAATGAGTTTTGTGGTAAGCATTAGGGAGATGAGATATAGAACTAGAGTACTAATTAAAAATACAATTATTAATGTGCGATTGTGGAAATGTAAGAGTTCTTCCATAATAGGTGAGGCAGCATCTTGAAAACCTAATTCATAAGGATAGGCCATAAAGATACATAGGATTTTAACCACTAATTTAACTTTGACAAAGTTATGTAATGGTTTTACTAATAAATAATAGTACATACTAAATTACAGAGAGAAATTACTGTATGAGTAAATTGATGAAATTTCTTCCACAAAGAAACTTAAAGGGAAAATGAGGGTAATTTATTGAGATAATCTCAAGGAAAACTATATATATTGACACAAAAAAAGTTTTTTAGTACAAGAAATTGAACTCAGGACCTTTCACTTTCCAGGCATGCTCTTGTGCTGCTGAACTATATTCCTGACCCTGACTCAAAAATTTGAATGTCATTCAATCAGGAGAAGAGGACAACCTAAGTCAAAGAGAGAAAGAGGTCAAACCAACTGAACTCTCATCTTACTTACATGAAGTTCCAGTGTTTGAGTCTCTTAATGACCACAAAAGGCTGAGTTATGTTTTTTCTATTGGTATGATTTTTTTCCCCCAACTACTAGGGAAAACAACTTCCTCAACTGATCAACTTCCTCCACTTCTGTCACAAAATTGATCAGGTAGGGAAAAAATATCAAGTTACTAAAATGAACAAGAAAAATGAAGCAATTAATTTAATTCAATCAACTAATACCTGATGCCAAAACATAGTTCTGTGTAGAATTGACTT
>RJWT010035445.1:0-13477 GCA_004365215.1 Cuniculus paca | reverse complement strand
TGAAAGTTGAGGGACTCTGAGACCACTGGATAAATGGAGTGGGAGAAAATTAGAGTCTTGCCAAGTCCTTCCTATTGCTCCAACCCTCTTAGAACAAGATCAGAGGCCCTGCTCCTCCCTGACCTCATTCTCGCCCTCCTCAGGCTCCTGCTCTCAGTCACACTGGCCTCCAGACTGCTCCTGGTGGCCTGGAGCCTGCCACACTGAACCAAGACACCCTCTCCTGAGACACCCACCTGGCTTGTTCTGTTGCTCCACTCAGGCCTCTGCTTAGGTACCGCTGCTCTGTGCGGCCAGTGTGCACACCCCAGTCACACCCCAGTCCCCGCTCTGTCAAAGTGTTAATCAGCACCTGGAAAGTCATGTGTCTGTGTGTTTGTGTTGGCTGGTTAACCTGATTGTTGACCCCAGGAGCAGGGTTTTGCCTGCTTGTTCATCAAATCCCCTGGGACTTGAAGCCTACTCAGCATTTAGTAGACGATCAAGAACCACTATTGCGACCTGCGCATGGTGGTGCACGTGTAATCCCGGTGCTTGAGAGACTGAGGCAGGAGGATCTCCCCAAGTTCAAAGTCAGCCTAGGTTATGTAGTGAGTCCAGGCCAGCTGAAACTACACAGTGAAATCCTGTCTCAAAAAAAATAAATAAATAAATAAATTTTTAAAAAGGAGAAAAGAAAAGAAAAGAAAAGAAAAGAAAAGAGAAGAGAAGAGAAGAGAAGAGAAGAGAAGAGAAGAGAAGAGAAGAGAAAACAAGTACTGTTGAATGACTGAACAAAAGGTCTGAATCCTGTCCACCACCTACCCTATCTCTTGGGCAGTCTCTCTGACTTTATAATGTCCTTTTCAGCACACAGTACCAGTCTGGTGGTGACATATGGGGATAATTTATTCCCCCCAGCATCTCTATTAGGCAGATAGCATTGCTTTTCCCATTTTACAAATGAAGAAACTGAGGCAAAGCTGGAAAGCCTAAGGTTACTGTGGCAGAGGTGGGATTTAGACCCAGACGGCCTCGCTCCAGGGCCTCCTTGCCTCCTTCCTTATACCTTCTTCCAATGCATCTACCATGCGACCGCCTCTGGCTCTCACGGGAGTGAAGCAGGACATGGCACAGAACCCCCTCCCCACGGGGCAACTCTGGAGGTGGCTGCCCTTGGACCTCTGCTCCCCACCAGCCACAGCTCCTGGACCCATCAGCGAGGTAAGTGACCCTGACCATGATCTCATGACCACGGCCAGTCCATCTGCAGGGCCCTTCACAGGTTGTCTGGCACTCCACATTTGCTGTTTGCTCCACTGCTCGCCACAGCATTGTGAGGGGACCTCCCTCCACTCTCCCTCACTTGAATAATAGCAAAGGGGAAGCAGGAAAAAGGGGCTCAGGTCACCAGGAGAGCCAGACGGGCACTGGGATGCACATCTACCTATCTCCAGAGCTCACCCTCATTTCAAGATGCTGTGAAGTGCCTTGAAAATACAAGAGGGACCCAGGATTTGAACTCAGGTCCATTTCAGCCCCAAGACCACTGCCCCCTGGGGCACCATTACCAGTGGTGGGGAGCCAGAGCCTCTATATTCCTCTCTGCAGGCTCACTTCCCAGTGGATTTTCTCTTGAGTTTGCCATCCTTGTGTTCTGTGACCCCTGTGAGTTGCCTTCCTGTCCTCAGTTTACCTGCCTTGATCACATGGCATTTTTCTAGACAAGGATTACAGAGAACCACACTTAGGAAACAAAAGAGGGAGAGCAAAAAGTAAGGAAGCAGAGAAGATGGGAGAGAGAAACAGAGCGAGAAAGAGTAAGAGGAGGAGGGGAGGAAGGAGGAAAAAGGCAGGCTTCCCCCGCAGAGGGAGAGTTACAGACCAGGACAATTGCTCCGGAGCCGCTGTTCAGCGAAGCGCTGCCTCGCGCTTCCCCAGGTGCGCAGAGTTTTATGGAGGTGGGTGATAAACGATGCGCGCCGCGTGCCCTTGATCTACGGCCCAGGCTGGGTTATGCTCCTCCGGCCACTCTGTGATTTAGGGCTGCTTCTGAGATTCCAGTCGGCACCGGGTGGGCCAGCATGGGGTGACGCGGTACCTGGGATGGGTGTGGATGTGGGAAGAAGGACACAGCAGCCAGTTTCCTGAATGGGCCCCAGGAGCTGGGCCAGTGGACTCCCTGCCTCCCAGGGCAGGCTCACTTCTTCGTCTGGCAAAGGGACCTCTTCATCCAGATGGAAGGATTTACATTTATGTGTTTCCTGGAGCAGTCCCTACTGCTGTGGTGAAAAGATCTGTAAACTCATAGGCTCTTAGACCTGGAAGCTCTGCCCCCCTCAATTCAGGAATTGCCTATTCATTTTCACCAGTATTGACTGAGCCCTTTAGTACACCCCTGGCACTGTTTTCGGGTGCTAAGTCTACAGCAGCAAACAGGGCAGAAGTCAGTCTTTGTCATCATAGTGAAAGAAGACAATTTAGAGAGCAACACTTTACACAAGTAAGATGGTGGTAGATTGTGCTAGATTTATGAAAAGAATCACACCACGGAGAGACAGCAGATGCCGGGGGAACATCATACTTCAGTGAGGCAAGTTAGGGAAAGCCACCTAAAGTGTGGACACCACACTGAGACTCAAGGAGAAAGAGCCAGTCGTGTGCAGAGTGCAGAAAAAGCCTTCCAGGAAGGAGGCAAATCCTGTGCCAGGGATTGGAAAGAGTGTGGTGTGCATGAAAGACTAAACTAAGAGCAGTGAGACTAGACTGTAGCAGAAGCAGAGACGTTGAAGATGGGGAAGGAGATAGGGACCAGATCTTGCAAGCGCTCAAGGGATGGGGCTTCCAGAAAGTCTTTAAACTGTGAGTTTTGTGAGTTGTTATACTCATCAGTGATTTAATCCATGGATAAGTTTGCATTTGAATGTGCTGCTGGGAGGTTGGGGCCATGCCTTTAGAGAATCAATCTCTGTCTCTGTCTCTGTCTCTGTCTCTGTCTCTGTCTCTGTCTCTGTCTCTCTCTCTCTAGCATGCACACATCTTTCTGTCTCCGTCGGTCTTTCTGGCTGCTCCCTCTCTCTGCTTCCTGGCTGCCGTAAGTGGAGCTTTCCTCCACCATACCATTTCTTCCTTGAAGCCAATCAACTGTGGACTGAACCCACTGAAACAATGAGCCAAATAAGCCTCTCCTCCTTTAAATTGCAGGTATCTGGTATTTTGATCCAACCAAAGAAAAGTGACTAATACAGTATCCTATGAATGCTGGGGTCTAGCCAATCAGATCAACATTTTTTCCTCTGCTTACTCAAAATTGAATACATGTGCAATGTAAGGCATCTGTCCTCTTCCCATCTGGGGACAGAAAAGCCCTGGACTTGGGGAAGAGCACAGAGCATAAGGAGCAGGAACAGATGTTCACTCCCTACTACCCACCTTCCGATGCCCAATTAACGTATGTCAGTGTAAATGAATGTGAGGGTGGGGAGACAGTGGGCAGGGAGGGCAGATATGAAAGATGATACTCATCTCACAATTTAAGGAGTATTTTAGAAGAATTTTTGAAAAGAAAAGAAAAAAAATGTCCTTCTCTTCTAAATGACAATGTCCCCTTAAATCAGAAGAGTAAGACCTAAAAAAAAGAATCTTTCTTGCTGCCTTCTGCATCCCTGCTGCTTGCCTGTCAGGCAACCTTGTTTGCATCACTGAAGCACTGAGATAACCAGGAGAAAGGTTTTTCAGGATTATCCTTTTGTAAATCCCCTTGTCCAGTGTCCTGAAATTTCTCTCTAGCGACTGATGTTGTCTGTCTGATGTTCTAGTGTGCATGGCTGGGCAAATTACCCTGGTTTGGGCTTTCAGAGATGGACCCAGGGGTCTGTAAAACACTGAGCTGCGGACTTGGGAGATGGAAAGTCAGGGGTCCCTAGCACCCTCCCTGCACCAGCCTCCTGGTTGATCCCCCTCTTAGCACTCTCATGGGGCTCTGACTCTTCTACACATAACAACCAACATGGTGCTTAACTTTGAATACAAATTGGATCTGTGACATCTCCCCACCCCTTAAAACACTCCAGTGGCTTTCCAATGCATCTAAAAATTTATGCTCTTCTCTGTGGCCACAAAGTCCTCCATTTTCCAGCTCCTGCCCTCTTAGACTCAAGTCTGTCCTCACTTCTCTCAGAGGAAGTTCTGGCCATGTTGTCCTTGACCATTCTATGGCAAGACCATTCCAGTAATTCCAGGAACTCTTCCTCCACCACGGTACTCTGTCCAATCCTTTCCAAAGTTCAGTGGTTATCACCCAGGTCTTCTATTTTATTCCTCATTCCATCCTCAGTGCCTGAACGGAGCCAGGAGTAGAAGACGTACTGAGTAATTATTTGATAAATGAAACGAATGAGTAGATGAGTGAATACATAGTTATCTGCATAGTAAGATCAATTCCTCACATAACCCCTTTTTATTAGTATCTGATTGCAATGCATAATGTTTATGTTTCTTGTGTGGAGTTGATACATGTACATAACACGTCTTAATTCCTTTTCTCATTCCCTTACCCTCTCTTCCCTTCTTCCTTCATCTCTTGATCCCTTTCCCATTTGAGAAAGATCACTCCTTAAAGTTACACTCTTAGAACCTTATCTCTAGTCCAATCACTTTGCTTCCAAAGGAAAAAACTGGAGTTGTTATGGTTTAGGTTTAAAATGTCCCCCAAAAGTATCATATGGATGGAAGCTGATTGAGTCACAAGAGCACTGAATTCATTCATGGATTCAGTCATTGATAAGTTCATGGCTGAATGTGCTGTTAGGATATGCAGGGGCCTGGTTGGAACTAGGTCACTGAGGGTGTGACCTGAAAGGGTATATTCTTGTCCCCAGATCCTCCCTTAGTTCTCTGCTCCCTGGCTGCCAGGGGTTGAGCACCTGTCCTCTGCCACGCCCCTCTGCCATGCCTTTCTGCTTTGGAGCCAGTCAATCACAAACTGAAACCACAAGCCAAAATGTCCCCTCCCTTTAATTGCAGCTGTCAGGTATTTTCTTCCAGCCATGGAAAAGTGATTAACACGGAGGTCAAGGAAAGGAAATGACTTCTCAAGGTCACACCGAATCAGTGGCCAGAACTCCTGCCCTCCTTTGCCAATCCAAAATTCTTTCTTTTCTCAAAGGTAGGAGCTGGTATATGAAGATCCACAAATCCTGAACTCCTTCCTGGCTTCTCAGAGTTCCAGACCTCTCAGTTTTGCCATCACATGCCCCATAGGTAACTCCAACCTGGTCTATCCACTGGATGCCACAACCCAGTGGAGCCCAGTGCAGACACTATGTTGGAGAAGATGCTCCCCTCACCCTCATCTCACTCACTTGTTGTCCCCACGAGCCCAAGGTTCCCACATGAGTTCTGCATCCCAGGCCTCCACCCGAGCCCAGAGACAGAGTTGCTGCCTGGTGCCATCTGCCCCATGCTGGCAGACTGTCCTCCTCCACAGGTCCTAAGTAGAGCTCACCATCTCCCTCCACCTCATTCTTCCTCTTCAGGGTTTCCCTCTACCCCCCACCGAAGTTTCTCCCATCAGAACCCAGACACCAACTTTCACTCCTCCCCCATCCCAGTTCACCCAGGACTCAGAGACAGCTAAGTCCTATCCATTCTGTCTTCCTGTACCTGTGTGTTCAGTAGGAAGATGTGTCCTCCCTGGATGCCTAGCTCAGGAGACAAGTGGGGAGTTTTGGCCCAGCCCTATGCCCTGACACACAGCTGCACCCATCTGGACAAAGGGATGCTTTTTCTCCTCATTGCATAAAGCCACCTTGATCCCATGCTGTGTGTACATGGGGTTGAAGTCCTGGGGACCCAGGAATTCCAAGGAGACTTTTTCCCTCCCCCCACTCATCACTGCTAATCAAGTGTCACCCTCTCTCACACAGGCTGTCATTCAATGAATCTAGTTTAAGTCAGACCTCCCAACTGGCCCTCTAGCCTCTAGCCTGGCCTACTGACACAGTTCACTCTGAGAACAGTTGGCCATAGCGCCTTCCCTAGCATGCGACTCTGGCTAGACATCTCACCTTTTTAAAATCCTCTCTGTATCAGTCCTGTGCAAGCCTTCCTATCTTGGAGCTGTCACAGGCAAGACACATCCACATCCTGGCTTGGGCCTTCCATTTCTGAATCTCTTGCTTTGATAGTCTGCTTACCTGCAATCTCGCAGCCAGACTCTGAGCCCCTGGAAAGCTGTGTACCAAGTGAGCAAATGAATGAATGAGCCATGAGGTTTCAGTTGGCCTCCCTCAGGATACTGATGGCTGTAATTGACCCCATGACAATGGCAGAGGAGAGGGGAGGAAGCAGGTTGGTTCTGCAGCACAGACACGGAAGAGAGACTGACTCAGCCCCTGACTGCCTGCTCGGGACTCTGGGGACAGAGCAGCTGATCCAGGAAGGATGGGCTGCACCTGCAGAAGGGGCTTCCACAGAACCTTAATATGGTAATGAGAACTGCCCATTTCCCAAAGTACAAAAACATGAATTTCCTCTATTCTAAAACCTCTCTGGTGGGTATGTTTGAAATTAGCGTGTTACCATGAATGTGCATAATATTTTTTTCTTTGTTTCTGTTAAAGTGTTGTTAAATCGCTGATTTGTCATATGATTCATGGGCTCCCAGTACAGAAGAAGCACAGCACTCCACACAGGGTCAACCCTATCTGGTTTGGATAGTGCCCCCCACCCCACACCTCAAAACATCCCACTTTGAATGACTTTACAGGATCACCCAACGAGACAGCACTAGGAAAAGGCTGCCTTACAGAGTGTCATATTCCCAAATGATGGAAGACTGGGAGGTTTATTTAAAGGACCATCTGTCCTGTGGTCTTTGCACATTTTCTGTATCCACCTGTCAAAACAAAGCACCATATTTTGAAAGTTGTTTTCATTCTTTTGACACAACTTCCTTGATTCTCCCCTGGAGGCATGTTGATGACAGAACAAGCAGAGGTCTTTCAACCAGCTCGTCACCAGGGCTCCCAAACCCTTGCCCTGGACCACTAGAGAAACAGGAAGTCAGGACCCAGGAGCCTGCTAAGCACCACCTACAGAGCCCAGCGAGAGTTTTCTTTGAAATTCTGTTTTACAAGGAAATGGAATTTGCCATCAACATTATGCATATAGATGTTCACTTTAACTTGAAAAACTATGCTTTTAATTAGTTGCCAAGGCATAAAATGGAACCACTCAGAAGATGCTCTACATTTATTTTGGAACTCTGGATACATCCTGGTGCATACCTAAGAAAGATGACCCCAGAGGCTTTTGAGCTTACGGGATGCAAGCTGCTTGCTAAGAGTGAAAAAGGTGAATTTCCACCTCCCAGGAATCCTGTGTCATAGACAGCCTGAGCATAAAGGAAACTAATACCTTGCACATCTACAATGTGTTGGACATCACTGCATCAAACCACAATTCTGAAGTGTGCATTATTACCTCTCTGTTACAGTTGAGAAGACAGAGAGCCAGAGAGGTTAAGTAACTTGCACAGAAACAAGGACCATGGAGGGAGTTTGGAAACCCAGTCCCTGGGCTTCAAAGTCAAAATTTCTACCTCTCCAACTCCCCTCGACACTGAGCTCTTTCGTCTCCTCATCCTCTGTGGTTTATAGATATTCTTTTAGAACACAAAGTGTCTCCCATTTCACGTTTCTCATCATCTTCATTGTCACTTCGAGTTTCTCTCTTTCATCTGACTTCCTAGGGCTCTCCTTCGAGATTTGAGGGGGAAAATGTTAAAGCATCCATGCCTATTTGTAGCTCTAAAAGCTGATTTGTATTTAGGGGAGATTATATTGTATGATAAAAAAGGTTGCTGAAAATGTGGAAAACTACTATAGATAAAATGCATTTATTCTGAGATAAGATCTGTTGGATTCTCTTCTACCAAAGTGGAGGCAAACAGGTGGTTCTCCAGAAAAATAGTCGCAGATGGGAGAGATATAAATGGTAATTCACCAAAAACAACTGCAACCATGACTTTTAAAATACGATGCTGGTTTCTTTTTTGGACCAATGCATTACACTAAAATGCTGGAACTCCCTGGATAACGAGTGTTTGACTAATTAGATGCTAAATCCTAGAGAAAGGCATAGATGGAGGAAAGGGGCTCTTTTAATCACTATGAAATTTTAATCTATGTCCTCAGTGATTTGAGCTGGGATCCTATTGAAGAAGAATGATACGGTACAGCAGGGGACATCTAAACTAAACTAAACCAATTCCACAGAAAGCACACTCCCCTCCCTAGGTTCCCCTTGTTACCTCCATGAAAGCCACAGAGGTTGATATGGACTGAATCAGTCCATTTCCAAACCTACACAAAATTTTCTGCTATTTCCACTTAGTTTCTTCTGTTGGTTGCAGTGAAAGTATAAGACAGCCTGTCTTGCACTGAAATGAAACACATGCAATACTAGGACAAGAACCATTTCTAGCTGCCTCCCAAACTCCTACTTTTCCTTCAAAGTCCTATTCAAATACTCTTCCAACAAGGAATCACTCCCCAAGTTGACATTCTCCCCTTAGTCGATGCTCTATCACTCTTTTCTTTGTAGAGCCTTCATTTGAAGCTCCTATCTCACCACAACAAATCATTTTTGTTTGTGACTTGGTTTTACCCACTAGACTGTGAGGGACCCAGGGCCCAGGATCAGAGGGTCTAACATAAGGTATGGGATTCAGTGACTGCTCAATAAATGCTGAGAAAATGAATGGGTAAATAAACAAATAAGTAAAACAAGAATTCATGGGGACTAGAAATAGCACTGTAATGCTTGGATTTCTTTTCTTTTCACAGAGTTGGTGTGTCCTTCAGAATACTTCTTCAATATGATTTAATTTCATTGTCATATTCATTCATTCATTCATTCATGCTTTAAAAAAATGCTCTCTTGAACATTCCTCATTGAGAATTTTTTTTTTGGAAAAAAATTAAACCAATTTTATTACTTTTTTTATTTTTTTATTTTAAAGAGAATAGAACAAAACAAAACAGAACAGAACAGAACAGAACAAAACAAAGCAAAAGAAAACAGAATAGAGTCAAACAATTTGCAGGGCTAAATTAAGCTAACAGATAAACCAAAGTTGGATTGTGTTCCCACAAGCCTTAGCTCCCATGAGAGCCCTCTCAAACTGATAGCAAATGGGTCAAAATCTCCCTCCCATGGTGAGACCTCCTTCCCATTCTGTCGAGTGCCTCCTGCTGCCCTAGGACACCAAGGCACCAGCTCCCAGGGCATCCTGTGGGTGTGTTAGCTGTCAGGGGCTCAACAAGCTCCCTTCTCCAGGACCCACTTTCTGTTACAGGAGCTGCCTGGGCTATGCATGCCCCTCCCCAGCGAAGGCCACTTCCCCCTTCACCTGGACTGAGTCAACCCAAGGGGCCAGCCCAGCTCTGAGCTCCCTCAGCCAGCACTGTGCCTCTCGCAGGCATCATTGCCAAGAATCACCCCAGCCAAGCCACCTGCCCACAGATCTCCTTCTCAGGGTTGGTCTGTCTTCAGGAAGGCTTTCCTTAGAGAGCTACACCCTACCTGGGTGGGCTTCCACATTCTGTCAATCTGCTATGTAGGTAGAAGGTGGCTTTTAGATTAGTTGACTCAAGGTTTACGAGAACCACCTCTGGGACCCACCAGGGAGAAGGGCACAGTCTTCTCCCAAGAGTTGTTTGATTGTCAAGTGTAAGTCCTCTTTCATGCCTTTATGTGATCAAAACTACCATGAACACAGCTGTTAAGTGCCATTCAACAGAAAGGCAGATTCATAAAAACAGTATGTGTGTGCTTGTCCACCTTAATCACCAGATCTGGCACTGTGAGAATGGAGACGTTTTCCCAAAATCAACATAATTATGAAAAGTAAATATTTTGACCCCCCTCAGGACACCCATGATAGCATAAGTAAAGATACTCACAAGAGAGGACTTCTAGAACTGCTTTAGAAAGTAGCAAGGGTGATGGGAGAAGAGTGTTAGAGTGAGAGGACTATTTTAAGGTGAATTGATGGCAATGTTTCTTTTACTGTAAGAAAATTTAAATAAATAAATAAATAATATTCATTGTAGTTTTTGATCATGCTGCAGACATTTTTCTCTCCCACTCCCAGAATTCTTTTCCTTTTTCTTTAAAATACAGTTAAAATGCACTTTAGGAATTAGAAAAAAAAATTTTTTTTTTGCTTATTTGCTTTTAGGTTCCATACACATCACCAAAACCAGTAAACCCACACAACTCCTTGTAAAAATGTCCTGTCACCTCCTGCCTTTTAAAATGACTCTTATCAAAACTATAAAAGACAACCAGTGTTGGTGAAGATGTGGCAAAAGTGCAACCCTTGTTTCTGGCTGGTGGGAAAGCCAGGATGGAGTAGGAACAGGATAGCAGTTCCTCAAAAAATTACATACAAAACAACCACATGACCCAGCAGTCCCACTCCTGGGTATTCACTCAAAAGAACTGAAGTCAGGACCTCAAAGAGGTTAGCACACCCATGTTTGCTGCAGTACCATTCACAATAGCCAAAACAGATATGGAAACAACCTAATGCTCATCAGTGCATGAAATGAAAAAGAAAATGTGGTATAGACATATACTGAACACTTTTCAACTTTTAAAAGGAAAGAAATCCTGCATAACTGGGCATGGTGGCACATGCCTGTAATCCCAGCACTCAGGAGGCTGAGGCAGAAGGATCCCAGTGAGTTTGAGGCTGGCCTGGGCTACACAAGACAGTTCAAGGTTAGCCTCCACTACATAATGAAACTCTCTCAAAAAAAAACAGAAAAGAGGTTCCCTCTGATCCTTGAGCTGACCTCTGTTTCCAAGAAGCCTCTTCAGGAATCCTAGCTCTTCTTTCCATAAAACTGATTTCGCCAACATTAGCTCATCTAACCTCCAATCTCACAATAGACACTCAGTAAATTCTTGTTGAATTAAAGAGAAAGGGAAGAGATATAAACATGAATGAATGATGCACAAATGTGAATGGATCCAATATTTTAAATAGTCCAGTGCCTGACACACAGAGGACTGAATGAATCCTTTAACTGTGTAGTATCGAGTTAAGTAGGCTGATCATGGCTGATCTCTCCTATACACAGAACAAGAAGGGAAAAAATCTGCTCACATGATGGGCTCAGGGACTGGTGGGTGGACCTGTTGTCCACTAGAGCTGAGAATACACAGGAAAAGAGTGTCATTATATGACAGAAATCTCAAAGACTGAAATGGGTGGTTTGGATTAATCGTGGGAGCAGTAGACACCCATGAGACTTCAGGAGTGGACTTCAGGTAGTCCAGGCTGGCTGTGCAAGAGGGGCAGGTGGAGGGGACACTCCAGTAACTTAGCCAATCGCATGTGTTCCACTCTCCTTCTCTTTCCCTGTGACCCCTTATATTAGAATCCTTACAGTTCCTAGTGAGTGCTCAGTACTTCTGTCTCTGAGTCTTTGCACATTCTGTTCCCTTTGCCTGCAAGACTCCTACATATAGACACATTCAACCTCTCATTTGGGGAGAGAGCTTCCCTGACCACCCTAGATATCCCACATACCTTCATCATTGTTCTGTGTCTCTGAATACTGTATCTGTCTTAGAACTTAGCAAAACATGCAAATTTTCTATTTACTTATGCATCATTATTTCTGTCTTTCCCCAGACCATGAGTTCCATGAAGGCAGAAAACTTTTCTTTCCAGCTCACTCACTGCTCCAGCCCCCTGAGCAGTGCCTGGCACATAGACAGCAATCAATAAGTATATTTTATTTGGCTTTATTGAATGAACAAACAAAGCCCACTGTACTAGTTTGTTTAAGGGGTAGTGATTCATTCCTTTAATTAAGGCGGTAGAATAGAAAAGAAAAAAACAACACAATACAGACAGGTAGTTAAATTTCTGGTTGGGTGGGTAGATGATGTGTGGACTGGAGAGGAAATTGTGATTGGTATGGAGAGAAAGAAAGAGACAGAGAGGGGGAAGGAAGGAGGGAGAGAGAGAATATTCTCAGATTTGTGGACTGTGTAAGTGATTCACGAGATTTAGAATACAACCAAGCATTTAAGCTACAAATATTCTTCAGATTCATCTCCAAAACTGTGGGGGCCTGGGTTACTGGTCACATCCCTTTATCCTCTTCCTGTTATGGAATTAAACCCACACCCTCTGCCACATGGCTCTGCAGTGGCTACCAGAGAAGTCCTCAGAGTGGATCTGTTCATTGGTTGGTGTCAAGTCTGTGACGGGACTCATGGGACCATGAGAAGGTTAGTGGACATGCACACATGGCTGGCTTGACCTCTTACCCTATCATGAGAAGAGCATGACCCAGACTAGAGGACTTTACACATGTGGAGCAGACCTGAACTCGACCAGAGGTATGGAGTCTATCAAAGTACTGGGTCTATGTCAGTCCAACCAGCGATCTAGGAGATCCGTGAGCAGGTGGGTGAACATCTGAATGAGCCTCCCAAATCTAGGAGGTATTCATTATGCAGCTGAAACATGACTAATGTAATTGGCTGGCAAATGTGGCAGTTTTAAAACATGTTTGTGAGTTTTTCAGCTCTCCTTCCACCTCTCCATGGAGAGGCAAGGTCTGTTTTCTCTCCTTAAAGTTAGGCTTAAATCAGTACAATGCCACAGAAGTGACACTTCCTGTCTTTGGACGCTACGCTGGCAAAGACCACATGACTCTGGGATGTTCTCTTGGGGTGCTCACCCTCCTGACACCATCTCCCAAGGCTCTTCCACTCCGACCACATTGAGAAGCAGAATCACACAGACAGACGAGCACCCCACTGAGCCCCACTTCGCACAGCCTAACCCACTGCCACTCACATGAGTAAAGAAGCCTCCAGAGGCCTTCAGTCCCTGGCCATTGAGTCACTTCAGCCTTAGCAAGAACCCAACTATGTGAAGCAGAGCTATGCCTTTCCTGATGCTACAACCTTTCCAAATTCCTGCCCCAACTTGTAAGCAAAATAAAATGAATAAATACATCACTCCACTTACCTTTACAGTGATTTGCTAACAACACTAACAAACGGGCAGCAAATAATGACCGTGTAGGAAACCAGTCACTTTCTCTTACCCATAATGACCATCACTAACCATCATGCCACAGTCCATCACTAAACATGGATGTAGCCTTGTAATCCTTCCCAACCGTGTACTCACAGATAAACACCACAAACACCAGCACACAACCCCTTGGCATCCAGTGGCTAACCTGGCCCTTTTGCTTTGTTGAAGTATTTGGGGAGGCCCAGCCTCTTGCCATACCTGCCCCCCCCACTTCCTGAGTCACTGATGGAGTTTGAAGGCCCCCATGGCTTTGTGCACTGTCTTCCAGCTTCACACCTCTGTCCATGGACTACACTTCACCTTGGCTGGCCATCTATGTATGACCCAACTCTGAGTCTTTACCACCACTAATCCCTCTGCCTT